>PVLD010004893.1:0-119298 GCA_004027595.1 Dinomys branickii | reverse complement strand
TAGAAAAAATAGGAATAGATGGCCTCTACCTCAATCTGATCAAAGCCATCTACAACAAACCAACAGCCAACATCATACTAAATGGACATAAACTGAAAACTTTCACTTTAAAGTCAGGAACAAGGCAAGGATGTCCATTGTCACCACTCCTATTCAACATAGTTCTGGAAGCACTAGCCAGAGCAATCAGACAAGAGAGAGAAATAAAAGGAATAAGGATAGGAAAGGAAGAAGTCAAGCTATCACTATTTGCAGATGACATGATACTATACATGGAGGACACCAAAAACTCCACAAGAAAACTCCTGGAATTAATTGACAAATTCAGCAGCGTAGCCAGATACAAAGTCAACACCCAAAAATCAATAGCATTCCTATACACGAACAACAAACAGACTGAGAGAGAAATTGAGGAAACCATACCCTTTACAATAGCAACCAAGAAATTGAAATACTTAGAAATCAATCTAACAAAGAATGTGAAAGATTTATTCAGTTAAAACTACAGTACTCTGAAAAAGGAAATTGAAGAGGATTTCAATAAATGGAAAAACATACCCTGCTCATGGTTAGGAAGAACTAACATTGTAAAAATGGTCATACTACCAAAACTGTTGTACAGATTCAATGCAATTCTCATTAAACTACCGTTAGCATACCTCACAGATCTAGAGAAAATATGCCTCAAATTCATCTGGAACCAGAAGAGACCCAGAATAGCAAAAGCAATCCTGGGCAATAAGAACAAGTCAGGTGGAATCACAATCTCTGACCTGAAATTATACTACAAAGCTACTGTAATAAAATCAACCTGGTACTGGCTAAAAAGCAGACCTGCGGATCAATGGAACAGACTGGAAGATGCAACCACAACAAAAAACCCACTCAGCTACCTAATATTTGACAAAGGGGTCAACCAAACCCACTGGAAAAAAGAAGGCCTGTTTAATAAATGGTGCTGGAAAAACTGGCTTGCCTCTTGCCAAAAACTGAAAATAGACCCCAGTATATCACCATGCACCAAACTCAGGTTAAAATGGATCACAGACCTCAATATTAAAACAGAAACTCTAAATCTATTGGAAGAGAAAGTAGGTAAAAATCTTGAAGAAATAGGAGTAGGCAGAGAGTTCATGAACAAAAATGAAACTGCAAGGGAAACACTTCAAAGAATCAATAATTGGGACCTCATTCTACTGAAAAGTTTTTGTACATCTAAAGAAATCACCAGCAAAGTAAAAAGAAAACCCACAAATTGGGAAAAAATCCTAGCTGGCTGTCCCTCAGACAAAGGTCTTCTATTTAGAACATACAAAGAATTAAAAAACATGTACCTGTCCAAATTCAAAGACCCAATCCAGAAATGGGCATCTGAGATGAATACATACTTCTCAGACAAAGAAATACAAATGGCAAATATATGAGAAAATGTTCCACATCCTTAGTCATTCGAGAAATGCAAATAAAAACAACATCTAGATTTCATCTCACCCCAGTAAGACTGGCCAGTATGAAAAAGTCATCCAATAACAAATGCTGGCAAGGATGTGGAGAAATAGGGACTCTATTACACTGCTGGTGGGAATGCAGACTGGTGCAACCACTGTGGAGAGCCGTTTGGAGATTTCTCAGCAAACTAGGTCTAGAGGTTCCATTCAAACCAGCTATTCCTCCTCTGCGTATTTTCCCAGAAGATCTGAAAACATCATACCACTCTGATATATGTGCACCCATGTTTATAGCAGCACAATTTGTAATAGCCAAAATGTGGAAGCAACCCAAGTGTCCATCCACAGAAGACTGGATTAAAAAACTGTGGCATTTTTATATAATGGAATATTATTCAGCTATAAAGAAAGACAGTTTTGGGGACTTTGGAGGCAAGTGGTCAAAACTGGAGTCCATACTCATACATGAAATAAATCAGCGGGGGCTGGGGATATAGCTCAGTGAAATAAGCGCCTGCCTAGCAAGTGCAGGGTCCTGAGTTCGATGCCCAGTACCGCAAAAAAAAAAAAGAATTAGTAGGAAATAAATCAGCGGTACATGTGCAGGCAACGTATTGTATCACTGGTGTAAGAACCTGAGAGTGGGAATATAAACTAAGAGACATGAAGGAAATCTGTTCAAAAACAAAGAACAGATGGGACGAGGGAAAGGAGAAAAGAAAGAGACAAAAATGTATGTATGTGTATATGTATATACATATATGCCGGAGGGCAACATGGTTCTACTATTGTATTATATCACTTAATGCTAAGGAATAATTGATGACGGGTTATTTGATCAATCTTGTATGTCTGTATGTGTTATCCTGAACACACACTTCGAAGATATCAAAATGCAAAGCAGCAACTATTGGTGGTTCTTTTTTTTTTTTTTTTGTCTTTGGTTTTTTGTTTTTTGTGTTTTTCTGTTGTTGACAGGATTAATTGTCTGACCAATTTTGCATGTCTGTATCTGGGTTCATATATATACACTTCGAAGATATCAATAGGTAAAGCAACAACCACTGTTGAGCCCATGTCACCTTGTCTGTAGATCAGTTTTGATTGTAGTATTTTTTATGCTAATTTGTGTCTGTTTGTTAATATGTTTTTGTGCTTTTATTAAAAAAAAAAAAAGAGACATAGCTCAATGCAAAGGCTTTTAGTTCAGGCTCTAGTACTAGGAAGAAATGGCTGACACCAATCATGCATGTCTTTTTTGATATTTTCTGAGGATTAGATGAAATAAGACATCAGATATGAATAGCACTGACATTTCAGGTCTTCCTTTGAAATACTGTTTACTTACCGACATTCTTAAGGGTAAAATTGCACAGCACTGCTGTAATTTGCCGACTTACTTACCGACATTCTTAAGGGTAAAATTGCACAGCACTGCTGTAATTTGCCGACTTACCTTGGTCACCACTCTGAAATTAACTGAAGCGCGTATGCACAGGAGCTGTGTTACAGTGATTCTGTGATAACACGATCATCACATGCGGAGCCAGGACCACCTGCATATGCTAGATACATAGGCACAGTGCTAGATTCATTATTTCTTACCTATAATTAATTCTTTCCTCTCACCCATACAGTTCTGTGTTCTCCTTTTTGAGAAATAAAAAAGAAGTTAGGGTTGCTTAAGAAATTTATTCTAGACCCCCAAATCAAGCAGGAAGCAGAGATAACATTAAACCCTGGTCTGGATGCCACTGGTAAGCACGGTTCTCCTTTGACATATGTTTGGCTGCTTTCTCTGAGATTAAAGTAGAATAATCAAGCATATATGGTTTTTAAGTCTTGAATCCACATGGAACAATTTCACAGGTATTTTATAAATTACAAAGAAACTTTTTTTAAAAAACTTATTTTGAGATAGGCCTCACGGCGATGTGTAGGCAGAGCTCAAACTCCTCGGCTTAAGCTATCCTCTTGCCTCAGCCTCCCAAGAAGCTGGAGCTATAGATATGCTTCACTGCACACAGCTAAAAATGTCTTTAATGTCTTCAGTACTTAAAGCATATTCTAGGAATGCAGTATTTTAGCATCTGTGCCTTGATTTCTTAAAAATGCATCAAATTTCTCCTTCTGGTATTGCAGAAAAGAGACCAAGCATGAGAAAAACGCAGTGAGAAGATTTAGGAGGCAGTTTATTACTCCCAGGGGCTGCTGACTAGGATCTGTCTAAAAGAGTCAGACCCCACCCAGTGGGGTTTCAGGGCTTTTAAAGGGAAAATAAACAGGGAGGAATGGAGGCAGGTTTGGTGCACATGATGGGTGGGCTGGGTGGCATCGCGGGTTGCTAAAGGAGTTTCCATATCTCAGCAACATCACAAGGCCACTACTTGAACAGGCGTGAGTTACACAGAGGAAGAAGTGTCGCCTTATATTTGAAGTTGCATCACAAGGCCATCAGTTACACAAAGGCATCAAAGGCAGGGGTTTACATACACATAGACGTGTTCTGTGATTGGGCCCACCAGACATGTCCACTTGGCCTTGGTGGGCATCCTGGGCAGCCTTTTATTTAAAATTTTAATTTTTCCCCTTCACTGATACAACATATTTCTATCTTAATGAATACTCTGAAATTGTTTTCAATACTTACATTGGATTTGACATTTCAAAACAGCCAACATCATACTAAGTGGACAAAAACTGAAAGTTTTCACTCTAAAAACAGAAGTAAGACAAGGATGTCCACTGTCACCACTCCTGCTCTATATAGTTCCATAAACACTATGGATAAGAGAGGGAAATAAAAGGAATAAGGAGAGGAAAGGAAGAAATGAAATTATCATTATTCACAGATGACATGATACTCTAAGTAGAAGACCCCAGAAACCCCACCAAAAGACTCTGAGATTTAATAATCAAATTCAGTAGCATAGCTGGATACAAAGTCAACACTCAAAAATCAACAGTATTCCTGTACACAACCAATAAACTCATTGAGAGGGAAAATACACATTTCACAATAACATCCAAAAACATGAACTACTTAGGAATCAGCCTAATGAAGGAAGTTAAATATCCCTATCTTGAAAATTACAGTACTCTGGGAAAGGAGAGCAAAGAGCATATCAGAAAATGGAAAGATAGTCCTTGCTTATGGATAAGAAGAACCAACATTGTGAAAATGTCCATACACCCAAAATTGTTATATAGATTTAATGCAATCCCAATCAAAATATCATTAGCATACCTCACAGAACTAGAGAAAACATTCCTAAAATTCACCTGGAACTAGAAGAGATCTAGAATAGCAAAGGCAATCTTGGGCAACAATTACAAGGCAGCAGGCATCACAATTCCTGACTTGAAATTATAGCACAAAGCCATTGTGATAAAACCAAAATGGTACTGCCAAAAAAAAAAAAAAAAAAAAAAAAAGACCTGAGGACCAGCGGAACAGATTAGAAGATGCAGGCAAAACTACAAACAAATACAGTCATCTTTTCTTTGACAAAAGGGCCAAACATGTTCCCTGGAAGAAAGAAACCCTCTTTAATAAATGGTGCTGGAAAAACTCTGCACATGCCAAACACAAAAGCTAGACCCATGTCTAGACACCATGCACAAAACTAAAGTCAAAATGGATCAAGGATCTAAATATTAAAACAGAAACACTAAAGTCTACTGGAAGAGAAAATAGGTGGAAATCTTGAAGACAAAGTGGTAGGCAGAGAGCTCATGAACAAAACCCAGAATGCACAGGAAATACTTCAAAGAATCAACAAACTGGGCTCTTATTAAAAAGCTTCTGCGCAGCAAAATAAGTCACCAACAAAGTGAAAAGACAACCCACACAGTGGGAAAAAATTTTAGCCAATTGTCCCTCAGACAAGGTAGGCTTTTGCCTACAACATATAAAGAAGTGAAAAAAATCAGACCCCCCTAGATTCAACGACCCAGTCCAAAAATTGGCATCTGAGATGAATACGCACTTCTCAGATGAAGAAATACAAATGGAAAATAAATACGTGAAAAAATGTTGAACATCACTGGCCATTCGAGAGATGCAAATTAAAACAGTGAGATTCTATCTCACCCAAGAAAGAATGGCTACCTCAAGAAGTCAACCAATAACAAATGCTGGAGGGTCTGTAGGGGAAAAGGGACCCTTCACTGTTGGTGGCAGTGCAGACTAGTGCAACCAGTGTGGAGATTCCTCAGAAAAACTAAGACTAGAGGTCCCATTCAACCTAGCTATTCCCCTTCTGGGCCTTTTCACAGAAGAATTAAAAACATCAAACCACAATGATATATGTGCAACCACGTTTATATCAGCAGAATGTGTAATAGCTAAATCTGGGAAATAACACAAATGTCCAACAACTGAGTAATGGATAAAAACAATGTGGTGTTTTTATATAATGGACTACTATTTAGCCATAAAGAAGGATAAACTTGAGACTTTATAGGTAAATGAATGCAATTTGAGACCATATTCATAAGTGCAATAAATCAGACTCACATGTAAATGTCACATCATTTCCCTAGTGTGAGAAACTGAAAGAGTAAGTAAGGACCAAATGTACAATAGATATTGTGAAATGGGAAGAAATTATTCAAAAGGAAAAAGCAACTAGGATGGGTGAAAGGGGAAAGAATGCAGGTCAGTTATACTACTAGTGCCTCTTAATTCATAAAAGAGGACTTTTGTGCTAATAGTAATTGGAGAAATTTTTATGCCCATATCCTTTACCCTGAGAAACCACTTTAAAGATAATATCATGTAATATAGTAACTATTGTTATTCTCCTATTATTTTGTTATGAAATTTTGTTTTACCTTTTATCTATAAAATAAAAAAGTGGTCCTCACTGTCTGTGTCATTAAGCAGGTTTATAGAAACAAAATGTTGACTTTACTGCTTGTGTGGGTAGATGATCAAGGTTTTTAACCCAATGTACAAACTCAGAACTAGGAACATTTGTCTGTGACACCAAGATTTGGCTCCAGCATATATAAACACCTACATGTTCAGCCAACAAAAGCCAAGTACCACTGTGAGGCGATGCAGTGAGATGATCTAAAATACTTTCTGGTTTGAAAATGCTTCTTATATTTCCTTTATATATAGTTTCATTGAATTACGTTTGTTGCGAAGGGCATTTAAATGATCAGAAGACAATATCAAGGAAAACTTACTGAGTGCCAATGAGGTGCCAGACACTAATGTAACTGTTGAAATTAACAATGAGTATTGCATTTAATTCTGACCAGCATTCAAAGCCAGGCTCAATGTTATCTGCATCTACAAAGGGTAAATTGAGACAGAAAATACAGCGTATGCACAAGGTCACATAGCTACTAGGCAGGGGAGCACTTTCCACAAAGTGGCGTGGCTCTACTGATAGGTCAAGAGAGGTTCCGCTTTCTGTCTTTAACTTCATATTAACAGAAGCCACTTAAAGTTCACTTAAACTGTAGTTGACCCCACTTTTCACCCCATCACCTTGGTGAGTTATCAACTTGCTTAAAGCAGAACAGAGTCATAAAATGGGAACAGAACAAACAGGACAAGTTGGGAAGTGGGCTTAAAGTTGAACTGCCATGGTCGCTTGGAATTCTGCTGTCTGACCTGGGTGGGGGGAGTAAACCCTGTGATAATTGTGTGACATTCTTATAAGATTCCCAAAAATGAGCCAGTGGTTACTATGGAAACCTAAAATGTACTTAAACTGAAGGTGAGACCCATACTGGCGCAGACATCTTCTCTGGCTCCTGGTTAGAGACGGTCTTTCAGCCGGCTTAATAAAGCTTTGTTCATTTCTGCTCTTGAGGCTTAAAAAAGACCTAAAAGACCTTAAAAAAGACCTTGTGAATGCCCTTCTCCATGAACTCACTTTCTGTATCACTACATTAGACCTTTCTGCCTTGCCCCAGGGTTGACACAGATTTCTCGTGACTCAGTTACACTTCACAACCATTTTCATGGTTTTAAAATAATTCTTCACCTGTTGCATTAGCATCATCAAGTCATATTTCAGCTGACCTTTTCCTGCCATGATATGGCATGAGTCATGGACGGTTTTGCACACAAACATAATTTGTAGATGAAATAAAGCTCACTGGCTCCTTTACTTCTTGAGAAGTTACATAAATAAAGATAATTCATGTTGTTCATTGTTGGCAGGTATTGTCACCCGCCCTAGGCGTGTGGCTGGAAAGAGAGCTAATCTACTCTTTATGAGCTAGAGTTTGGAGAACCAGTGGCTCTGGCATACTGGCCTTTCTGTTTCTCTTCAGTGGTGACTCATTGGATTCCAAAGAAGGAGTCCCAAAAGCCAAAAAGCTCAAGGAGAGGATGACCTATCCAAAGATCACTATCTGACTATGAAACTAAATTCGCCCCTTTATGGTGGAAGTTGTGAATTGCTCAGAAGTTTTCTAAAGCACACGATGTCACTGGCTCAACTTTCCTGGCTGCCAGATTGGAGGAGCTGAAAGAGATGGCATGCTCCTGATAAACAGTTCTGCAGCTGTTGAAAAGGTCAAGTGGTTTAGCAAGTTCTCGGTCTAAGAACAACTATTTGCCTCCCAATCCCAGGATCACTCTGGCTCAGGAAAATTGACTGCTCTGACCAAAGATAACCACCACTCTTAAGCAAGTAGCAGTAGGGTCTGAGTCAGCCTCTTGTCCTTCCTTGGAGAACTGAGAGACACCACTTGCCAAGGAAGTTTCTGTTAGTGCAAGGAAACCCAAGGAGCACATTGAGACTCAGATAATACCAAGAAGTCAAAGGATTTTGAAAGAGGGGAAGTAGTGTTCTTTTAGGTCTTTTTTAAGCCTCAAGATCAGCATCTCCTAGAACCACTTTGTTACAAAGCCTACACAGTGCTCCTCATCTCTTAAGTAGCATGCCAATCAAAATCAATAAAGTAACTTTATCTACAACTGGCCTAAATGTATTTAGGGATGGGGGTCACTTTTTTCCTTCCCAATATTTGTCTTTAATAAGCTTATAATGAAGAAAAAGAGAGGATGTGAGAAAAAGAGAGAGAGAAATGCAAACTTAAGAATGGTACAGAGATTCTGAAAATTCGGGGAGCAGTACCACTAATGCCCATCACCAAATAATTAGTTTTGTTGGGTTGCAAAGTGCTAGTTTCATGAAGATTTATGTAATCTTGTATGCGTTTCCATCAGACCGAGTGGAAATTCCTCTTTTGCCCATTATAGTATCACATAATCACTGCATACATGTTTTAATTGGGAAATTGTAATGGATGCATATTTTATGAATCTAACAATATTAAATAAATTATAGGGCTTTATTTTCAAAAGCAACCTTTTACTTCTTAGAGGTTGATTGTCTCCCCATTCCTATGCTCTGTGCTTTTTCTTCAAGTGCTTCTTCTTGATCATTTCTTCCTCTGTGGCTTTTCCTGAGAGAAGGTCTTGACACTCCACTCCATTCAGGGAATACACCTGTAGGACCAGCATCCCAGTGTGGGCCAACTCCAGCACTGTAAATTCCCATCTTGGGCATTTGCTGAACAAATCTGAACTCTTAGTGTAAAGCTGGACCTGGGGAGGGGCTGGTCTGCATGAGCATGGGAAAAAGATGAAGTAAGAGAGGCAAGTGAAACTCGCTCATGCTCAGTGCTGAGGAAGGTGGGTGAACTCCTTCAGCTCTTTAATTTTTCTCTGAAAGGATTAGTCTAGTGCATAAAAATTTAGTATATTTATGAACATGACCCAAGAAAATAATCAAAATTTCCACAATCGGGGATAGTTTTGTGCATAGAAATGTGTGAGTAGTGCACAATTATGTAGCCACTAACACTGATGCTATCCGTGTGAACTGACACAAGAAAAGCCCTGAGATATAGTTTGGAAAGTAAGGCAGGGAAACATAGCATAATTTCATTAAGTTTTTGTAGGGGTAGAAGGGAGTAACTTGCAGAAGGGAAAGTATGGTCCAATACTTTTGGTAAATGCATAAGCACTTAATTCAGGATTGTAGGTAACATTTATTTTGCTGCATGCATTTTCTGAGTTTTCAGAAATGTATTATTTTTAAAATACAAAGCAAAGCTATTTCCATTTGTGGGGAAAACACCTACACAGCAAGTATTTATGAACCATGACCATCTGGGGAGCTGGGGAAATACAGGCAGGAGTGTTGTGAGTCATCCATGTCAATATTTAATTCCCTCCTGGGAATTAAATTCCAACTATGGCTTCAGCATTTCAGACAGAGTGGCTAACTTACCCTCCAAGGGATAACGTTTTCTTTCATCAAAGTCACTTGTTAAATAAAATTCTGCTGGATGATTGAGTAGAAACTAATTTCAATCCTTACATTTTTTTTCCTACTGCCATTTGACTGCTGATTTTAAAAGAGGGAATAGCACTGGCTTTTCAAGTTCACTAACGTATTTTAACTGTATCAGACTAACCAAACAGGATAGCTAGTTTTCAAAGATGGGAAAACACATGTTTTTCAGTATTCACAGTGGAAATTGTGCTGCATTACTCACGCAGAGCTTCTGCCTTGGCCTCTTGGATCACTAATTTTGGAGGAGTCTAACTGCCATGGAAGAATTCTGACTACCATTAAAGAGTCCACGCTAACAGAGAGAGAGAGAAAGGGAGAGATAGAGACAGAGAGACAGAGGGAAACAGAGACAGACAGAGAACAAAGACCCATGTGACCCCCCAGATAGTCAATCTGCCCAACCCAGACACCAGACATGAATACTGAGAAGCCCTCCAGGAATGACCCAAATTCCATCTGCCCACAACTGCGAGAAATGCGAAATAAGACCTCCCAGCAGCACTCGGGGCACCCGAAGGACTGTCTGAAATAGTAATACATTGTTGTGGGGTTTACTTTGTTTCAATAGATAAACAACCTCAAAATGCTTTTGCTATTAATCCAATTGCCTTTTCTTCCATTTTTCAGTGTGAATTCAGTTTCCTGCAGTATTTTAGACAGAGACTCATTTCGATGTGGTAGATCAGCATTGACTGATATGAAAGGTGCCGGAACAAAGAAGGCACTGTACTCATCAAAGGAAAAATATTTTCAGAACTTATGACATGGTCAAATATGAAAAGCAGGAATGGCTGTAGATAAGCAGTTGAAAGAACAACCTTCACGTAGGATGCCTGCGAGCTTTGAGTCTGTTTGTGGTGTCTGTGCCCCTGAATCTAACTGTCAGTTTGGCTGGATGAAGAGAGTCCTGGGGAGGGGAGTAGGTCACAGGGGTGCTATACTGCTCAGTGGATTAATCGGTGGACGTTCAGAGCTAAATGTGCTGTTAGGTGCGACACCAGTTGGAGGAGGCGGGCCCCCAGGGGCCTGCCTTTGGGGCTGCACCTCTTGCGGGCTCTCTACCCTTGCACTTTCTTTTCCAGGAACCATAAAGTGGAGCCAGCCAACCAAGGGCCGTAACGCTGAGGTAAAGCACCATCTCCTTAAGTTGCATATACCAAGTACTTTGTCCCATCAGTGAGAACACTGCCTAACACATGCTTCCTCTGTGCATCCCTTCACCTTTTATGAACTCAACACAAGATTCATGATGCCAACGCAGCCTACCACTTGAAGATGAAGGGTTAGCAAAATCTTAACACAGTCCAATGAGAGATAGAGTTCAAAGTCTGTGAATTCTTTGTCATTGGAAAGGCAATTGAGTGATACAGACGAGAACCACAGTAAATCATTCAGCTGGGATTCTAATCCCCTAAATGATGAAAATCTGAGGTGGGGAATCAGATGTTTTTAAGGGAGTCTGCTCCTGACTGAACAGCACCAACTTGTGCAAGGAAGAAGCAAGGTGGAGGTGAACGTGATCTTCCTGGTATAACTGGAGATTCATTTCAACTGTTAACATGAAGTTGTAGTAGTTCTCCACAGTGCTTTAGTGTGGATTCCAGTCAAATAGATCTCAGTTTATGGGAGAAATTTTCACCACAGCCATATTTACTTGCACTAGCATTTTCTGTCTCTAAACATCTGGACCATGACACTGCCTGATCCTATGAAGGCGTGTCCTGATATTACACCTATGCATCCAGGAAAAACACCAATGACTAGCTGGCTTCACAGTTCAGTGCCAGGAACACATGGAAGCCATAAATGGGTTGGTTTAATCTTTTCATTTAAGACATCTGGATTGTCTTCACCACAAACCATCTGAGTTTAATAATGAAATCTTGGCCTTCACTGCTAACTTAGGCTGTCTATAAGAATATTCAGTCTGAGGTACGCTATGGATAAAATGAGTTTTTCATGAATCTTCAGGACTGCACCACTGCTGAGTTATTATGTTTTGTTCTGTTCTGCTCTTTGGGGAAGCGAGGCGACAGAGACAGGAGAATAAAAGAGGAACAACACAGAGAAGTGTCCCGTTAGCACGTTTACTTGGATGGTCTTTTACTCATCAGTATGACATTCCTGGAGCAAAAGACTTCCATGAACAACTCAAGGAATATACAGACTCTCCGTGGCTTTTGTAATGTCTTTTATTGGTTGTACAGTTCTTATGAGATCAACACACCATCTCTTTCAAGGACACCTTGTTCCTGAATGCCGACGTGGTTTGTCCCAGCTATGAAAGTCATAGCAAGCACTTTGCTAGAAAGAGATGGTTGGGTGTTTGGTTTTGTTTTGTTTTGTTTGCTATTACCACTTTCTTCTCACTGCTGAAACTGTTGTTTGAGTCAGTTCATAGATTGACACTACATTTAACACGACACATAAGGTGTGAAGTGGTACATACACACACATACAAACACCTGGGAACCAGTTACAGTCGGCAGCTGGTTCTTTCCTCCCCAGCAGCAGTATGACACTGAAGAATATCCTGAGATGGGAAATCAAAGTGAATGCTTCTCATCATCAGAGGGGTTCAAGTTCAGTTTAGTTTCGCAATTTCATTTTCCTTTTGAGAGGGCGAGTGGGGAGCCATACAAGCCATATAACCACCACTTGGTTTAAAATCTCAACCATTTCCTCGGTCAGAAAACATGGATTCAAAGAAATATTTCATAGCACATCAGAAACTTCTTTTCAGTATGCACTTAGAAAAGAGAAAATGATAAAATTATGCTTTTATAAGACACTGTGATTGAAACCTTATCTATTTATTAACAGAAGCCAGACTCCCAGTTTATGATGTAGGCCCATCAGGGTTGTATTTGCCTGAAAAGATTAATTTATCAGTGACCCATGAGAGGTGCATTCTCCAAATGTTATAAACACACATGACTTTTTAAAAGCCATGCTGTGTCTCAATAAATTATATTTCTGGAAGCTCTTAACCTCTAAGCCACATCAATACCAATCCTTTGTTTACCCCCAAGTCCTGTGCCCTGGCTGGCTCCTTGGTTTCAGGATTTTGAGATAACATCACCATTATGATAAGCAACAGTTCAGGAGAAAAAAACAGACAAAAATGAACACAACCTGGACAACAGGAAAACTAGGCTAAAATGAGAATGAACAGCAGCAGTCAAGCCAACAGGCAAAGATCAAAAAGACGCACCGTCCCACAAAAAAGGCATCTTTAAATACAATCCTGGGCCTTTATAGAAGTTATCATTTGACACTCATCACTTCCCTTTCCCCACACAATGATGGGAAATATTTTCACCTGAAGGATGTTGCTGCACGTTTCCATGCAGGAAAACACGACGTGAAACAAGTACACATACACACACCCCAACTTCTTTCCCCCTGCAGTTCCCAAGCAAAAAGTTCCCAGAGCCCAAAGTTAAATTTAACATTCAACTCAAAGGCATGGAAACATTCCACCCACATGCATCCACTTCCAAAGAATTCCATACTCTACGGTGCAGCCTGCCTCATTCATAAAGAAAAGATACTGCAATCCACAAAGAAGAGATGATTCCAGCTAGGGAAGGCTAGCAGCAAGTTGCACATGGCAGGAAAGACGGAGGAGTCAGTGAGGGAATCTGCACACTGCGAATCCTGCTGATTCAAACTCCAGAGACCTAAATTGGAGCACTGGAGATAAGAGCTTTGAAGGAAAGGAATATACAACCTTTCCGATCTACTTTCCTAATACTTTAGGTACCAAGAAGAGGTAGCAGGCCCCCAAATACTTTACAGAATTATAAGCATCAAAGCATGTTTTCACTGTCCAACAACTTTCTTTAGAATGAATACGGTTCATGAGCTGGGCATGGTGGCGCACGCCTGTAATCCCAGCACTCGAGAGGATGAGACAGGAGGATTGTTGTAAGTTTGAGACAAGCCTGGGCTACAAACTGAACTCGGGGTCAGCTTGAACTGAATAGCGAGACTGTCTCAAAAAGACAAAAAATAATATGGTTTAAAAAATAAATTTGGAGTGCAATACAGGAAAGCAATCATATAAACAGGTAAAAATATAGATCCTAAAATTCACAGAATGGAAATAAAAGCTTCTTTTTCTTAAAAATCTTAATATATGAAAGCAGCATTTTCATCTATGAAACTGAAATACAAAGGAAGGTAGGGAAATCCACCTATTTTATTGAAATTCCTGTAAGGTTAATTCCACAGAGACGCTCTACTTAGCATCTCATCAAGATTTTCTCAAAACATTTGGAAGTGTTCAAGTGTTTAAATAGAGAATTTGAAGCCACATCTCTAATATCTCATTCAGCCAACTCTTTTCATTTAAAATGACCCAATTTGGTGATTCTGTATAGAAGGAGATAAATTCTTATTGTGAAAGTTAATAACACAAAGAAAACTATTTCCTCTAATACTTACTGTTCTGTTAAAATGGCATTTCAGTTCATGTAGAAAATCACTGCACTCAGAAAACACATTTAGGGCAAAAGAATAAATCAGACAGGGGGGTAATATGAGAGACACCCTGTCCAAATTTTCTTAAACTTTGCCAAATAGCTTTTTGCTACAGAGATTAGCCAAGAACAATACACATTATTGCTCAGGCAAACTGTCCAACACTACAATGCTCCAAAACGGCTCCTGTGAAACACAAGCTGTTACATTTCCTTCTGTGCAAACTTTTATTTGTGTGGAAGGCCCTAGTCACGTTCAGTTCGCATCTGAGTTGGTGTCGGAGCCCTCCCTTGGGCTCAGTTCCTGACAGACTCTCCATCCTAGCTGCTGGTCTCCAACGATTGCAAGAGTTCTCCATGGCCCTCTGACTACAACCCCTGTGTAAAGCCCAGCCAGGGGTAGTGGTTCAGTTCCTTTGAGCCGCAGATAGCATTTGGTCTGTGTAACAACTGCTTAATGAACTTTTATTCATTTTTTCCTATACGCCAATAAACAAAAAGTGTGACTCCTTCCTTTAAAGTTCTGACTCAGAACTTTAAAGATTATGCTGCTCAAGAGCCTGCTCATACCCTGCCTGCCAGTGAGGGGAGGAAGGAGAGTCAGGTTGCTCTCAACTACTTTAGAAAAATAAATCACTGAAGGGCCTGTACTATACGGCTTTCGCATATTGATTTCAGGCACTTACTCCGAAATGATTTCTGCTTAAAACAATGAATGGTCCTCTCGTCTTCGTGTCTCAGCTCCTCCACTCTTTTAGCGTGTTCATTATAGCAAAAGCCAGGACCCACAGGCAAGGTTCCTTTCAAAGCTTCCTAGATTTTGGAGTTCTGTGACATATTCAAGGGGTCATTTCACTCCCAAGGCCTTAGAAGCCACAGAGACTTCCAGTTACAGGGAACAACCTCGGGGCTGGCCATACACTCTGGAGGGTGACGGGGTTCACATGAGCAAAGCTGACTTTAACCACACTTCCTCCTCCTTTGCTCACAAAAGTCCCTCAAAGTACTAACATGTCAAACTAGCCTTGAGCGACAGAGGTGTGAATTATAATTCTATTTCTGGCAAAGACGGGTAGAGCATTTCTAAAAGCCATCACAGCTTCCTGCATTTCAGAGGTGCACAATGTATCTCTCTTGGTCCAATAACCTTCTTTGGGGCCTACCTCTCTGAAAACTGCCACCAGGATTAAAGGTTAGGGAGTTCAGGTGCTTGCAACCACATTTCTGTACTCAAGAAGCGGCCGCTGGACCAGCTGTACGCTCTCAAAATGCTCTCAGCAATGTGTTGCTTTGTCTCAGCCATCTCACCACCCCTCTGTGCACTGACTTCTTGCAGATGCCATCAGTTTGTAATGGAGACCCTTTCAAGTCAATGCCATTAGAGAAACGAAGTTTCTGATATTCCTTTTCATGCCCCTGACTGAATGTACTTATGTTTCAATATCTTTTATGGGAAAGAAGTACAAGTTCAGTGTTTTGCTGGGTTGCTCCGTAGAGGAGCATCTCCAAATCATAAGGTAAAGGGTACCCCTGTCCTTTCGTCCTTTTATCAGCTTGCTCTCTCCAGCGTTTCTCGTTTGGCATCACTCTGTGGGTTGTCCTTTCTCCCATACCCCAAACATGGCTTCACACCACCCTTCAGCTTCAATCTCCAAAACTCAGTGACGACCCCTGAAAACAGGGCTCTCGTTTGCTGTTTAAATGTCCCACCGACTCTGCCACTGGTAGCGACCCACTGATGGGAAGGACTCATTTTCAACTGCAGAATGTTGCTGAAGAAAAGCAGATCCCTGATCTCACTGCTCTTTTGGAAAGGCTAAATGAAAAGTCTTACTATAAAGACTCATACTTTAATGGGAGTTTTCCTTAAAGTTCTCTCAGAAATCCCTTACATTTCCAAGAACTGGGAGAACCACAGTTTGTTTAGTCAGATGGTGCACAGTGGCTGATTTTATTTTTTGATGTATGAACATGGAGAGATCTGTTCCTCTTCACAAAAGTATTAAATCATCTCTGATCTTCCAAGGAACACTGTGAGAAAAAAACTATTAAAAAGGGTTAATGGTCCACTCTAGGAATTACTTAGGAAATTCTGTTTCACACCTTAATACACATTGATTTTCCTGAACTCAACTGCCAAGCCATAGAAGGCATCTCATGGCTTGAGGCCCACCCTGAATTTTAGAAAGGCAAATCTGAAAACTTGTGAAACCCTAGAGCATGTCAGGATTAACTCCACACAAAAACAAAGGTCTGCCCACGCTGAGAAGTGTGACAAACACAGTGCAAGCCACTCAAAATCTAACTGCAAATTCCCAAGAGTAAAAGGTTTGATGTTCCACTCCAACGATAATGCAAGTGAAGTCAAGATACTGAATGCCCAAGGAACGAGACAGCCTATTTTTAAATTCTATTAATCTGTTTATGTTAGGAGGTGATATTGGCTCCTGAAAAACAAAACTTCCCTATGGTGAAATCTTTGACCTAAATTTTTTAGTGTCTTTCTCTCTTTACTTAGGCTACAGTCCTCTTTACTTCAAAAGGGAAAGAGACTTTTAGGGGAATTTGCCTTGAAAAAGTTTGGGGCAGGCATGGAAAGATTAACCCAAGTACATCCATGATTCCAAAAGACACCATCTGGAAACATACAACAGCAAAATATTTGCATAGCTGTAAATAGCGGCTCTCTAAAGCATAGAAAGACACTTCTTCTTGACAGTCACCAGAAACAGGTGGCAAGTGATGGATTTGATGGCACTGTGCTTCCCTTGGGAGGATAATTTTATACTGAAGGCTCTGGAATTCAGAGTTTCTTTGCTAGGTGAAGAGAAAACATTCTTTTAGGTAAACTGCCAGATCAAGCACTTCAATATATACTAAGGAGTCTCCAACTGTCATTCAGGGCATTTGGCTGATCACATAGCAGGAAAATATGTTTGTGGAAAATAAAGAGATTATAACTTTAAGGTGTGTTCTATTCTAGAAGACAAAGGAGAAGACGCAGGTCACTAACTACCAGTGATTTGTACGGACTCTGCACAGCTCAGAGGGTACAATATTGACAGATGTAAAACCAGTTACACAGCTGTTCTGGTCCCAGAGAGAAGCATGAAACTGTTCACCAGAGACTTTGGCACCTGGAAAATCAACCATGGCTGGAAACCCAAGAAAGATCACATCAGATGGAACCATTCTTCAGAGGGTTCTTGAAATAGAAATTTACTAACGATTTGAAGAGAAGAGTCCTCCTCTAACTTTAGGAAAACTGTATGAGGGATCTGAAAGAATCTTCAGTCACATTGAGAATGAGGCATTCCAAGGCTCCTGACCCCAAACTACTTTTTCTTACTTCCTGAAAAAAATAAGCAGATCCACAAGGTGGATGAATTCCAACATATTCAGAACTATATCTGCCTTGTACTTCTGAGGTGAGTTGGATTTCAGAAATCACCAAATCTTACTATAGTTCAGGGAACAGGGACACCCAATTATTAATATCTGGGTTCGTGAATCTCCTTGTATGTGAATCATACCAGAAAGAAAAATAAAAATCCTAAGAGCCAAGGGAATAGTTGATGACTAAGAGAATGTGCACTTTTTATTGCCAAATTGAAGGAAGTTTTCTTGGTGCTTGCATAAAAATAGTAAAAGAAAATACTTAGTTTCTCTATAGATAACGGTCCCCTTATCATCCAGAACAATTAAGAGTTATCTGAGGAAATTAGCAGGAACATTTCATGGAACAAAACAGTCCCTGCCCCTTCTAAATTAATTTTTCCATGTCCATCCCCCTAATCTGCCTTAAACAACAACCAAACTAAATACTCACTAAGTGGAAAAATTCTACTCATCGTTAATTGATTGGATTTTATTGATCTAAGAGAGGCACTGGCAAACTATGGCCTCTGGGCCAAATCTGGCCTGTTAATTGATTTTGTAGATAAAGTTTGGTTGGAGCATAGCTACGTTCATTCATTTACAAATTATTTATAGTATGCATTCACGATACAGGAGCAGACGTGAGTAGTTGCAGCAAATACTCCATAAAACACAAAGCCAAAAATATTTACTATTTGGCCCTTTATAGAAAGTTTGTCAACTCCGACCTAGGATTCATGATCTACATGGTACAGAGCAGCGTTATCTCCCTGATAGGGTTTATAAGCACAACACCCTCCCCATAAAGAAATGTTTGCAAATTACATGTTTTCTGTATGAAGTACACTACCCTAGGAGAGAGTCCTAGCTTTCAACAAATTTCTGAAGGAATCCAGAGCATCCTAGTTAAAGCCAAAGAAAACCAAGGAATATCTTTAGCTGTAAGCACTTTTAACAGTGCTAAAACATACACATCCCCCTAGAAAAGATGAACATGAAGCTTTTAGAATATCAATTTTCTGTTCATCAGGTTTGGTGCGTTCCTCCTCCTAGGTGTCACACAGGCATTTTTCCTTCTGAATGTGTAAGTTTTCAGGGTCTAAGTGACAACTGTACCTTTCATTTGAAAAGGGGGGGGTCAGAGTCCCATGTACATGAAATTTATTTGAGTATATTTCATTTGCATTTAATTCAATAAAAGTGAAAGAATTCTTGAGCCAGTAAAGTCATGTTAAGAAAGCAAAACTCCCAGCACAATAGAAGTTTAATGCATTTTGCTAGATCTAAACACCAGCTCTGATGAATTTTATGAATATATAAATCTTACCAACCAGATCAGAGGGAGTTATACAGCCAAAAAACCATTTGAGTGAGAAATTAGGAACTAGGTATCCATTGTACTTTCAGGCCAAAGACAATGTGTTTTTGTTAGACACTTTTGAGAGAAACAGAATACTTTCTCTGAGCACTGCTGATGAAACCCTCGCTACTGTTAAACCATAAAACATCAGCCCCTCTCTGCCTCCTTTGCAATGATAGTACAAAGACATTAAATCCAATTCCTGTGCAGAAACCAGGGATCCTATTCGTTTTGCACTAACCTCCGCTAGCACTGGGTCCTGTAAGTATTTCACTTTCTGTACTATGACAATGGGCAATGTGGTGTGAGGAATAACAGAGAACAGTAGGATGTCCTTTAAAAAATGAATTACCCAGAGGAAAGGCAAAAACAAGACTAACAATGACAGCAAAACCTAGAGTGAAAGCATATACAGGGTTAAGCAACCAAGAGTTCAATTCTGAAGGTCACTAACTGTGCAGCAAACATCAGCACAGCATGTATCTATGGTCCCAAAACTGTGTGTATTGAGATAGGCTAAGAGAGCACTGTAAATTCTCAGGCACAGGAAGACACTGCAAATTTTTAAGGGAAGAACCTGGATACCTGATGCACACTATTACTGTCAAACTCTTTGAACCTCATTCCTTGATACACTGAACGACTATTTTGACCTGGAGCACTGCAAAAAAAAATGTGACCAAGACAACTAATGCCACCATAAACAAAAAAAGTGTGGGGACCTCTGTTATATACTGCATAATTTTTGTTAGGTTTGGAAGATATAGAGAAACTATAAAATGCAAACCATTTTGAGCTATACCACACATCATTTCCACTTCAAATGGCCTAACCAAGATAAAAGCTGTTTATTTAAGCAATTGTTCTGATTTTTTTCAGAGTGACCAGGTAGAGTCTTTGAAATAATGGATTATTTCTCCACCCAAGGCCTTCACTCATGGCTAACAGACAGGTGTCTTATGTAAAGTGGGTGACTATATAGATAATTTATCTGTATACACATCAGTAGAACGTTTTTCTCCCTCAAAGTAGTCATTTGGGGAGATGGAACGAAGTTGCCTTTGCTTAAAACAAGCACACGCTTTTGAGCACGCTTGAGCATAAATCATTTGAAATTATCTCCTGAGCCCAAGAAATAGTTTACACAGATTTGGTGATGGTAAAACTTCAACTCTGAGGGCAGATTCAACTTGTAGAACCTGCCAAACATAACCTCCCACTCAATTTGATAAACCAGTCAGGTGAGTTAAGCCGGACACAAACTACTAAGGACTTTTATTTAAAAAAAAAAAAGAAACTAAAGAGAAATTCTAACATGATGATTATACATGTAGGGGAAAGAATGGATTTCTGAAAGAGAAGGGGCAAAAATAGCTTAGTAAAATTACTTATATAAATAGATAGTCTCTTAAGGTAGCTTCTCTCAAGAGCGATACTCACTGGCACACATCCACACAGGAACCATCTTCAAAATCCTTCACATTATGTTCTTGGCACACCTTTTAAATCAATAATATATAGAAAGAGGTGGATTTTTTTATAAATATAAAGAAAATTTATACCATGGATAATTATATGATACCAAATCAAAGACATCTGGAAACATAAGCATGATCTCTACAGTGGAGCTATGCTGATTTTGTGATACATTGATAGGGCCACGGCTGAGAACCAGATGGCCCGTGGCAGCAGAGAATTAAACGCCCCATCACCATTTCTGAATACAGATTTGTCTTTCTATATACACATCCGTCTGTACGTACAGGAGACTTTCAACTTACGCATAATTTATGTGTCTTGGTTTTTTTTAAGCTTACAACACAGTAACACAATTCTCTAGAAACAAAATCAAGTTCTAAAATTTAGATTTCTAAGGCTATCAAGCCACTACATCTTAGTACATAAGATACTTAGTCATCAAGTGGAATATTGTCTCTCTGGGGAAAAGGTATTTCAGATTTCCAATCAGTAATCCCAGGAACATGCCCGCCCTGATAGCGATAAAGATAATCCAAAAGAAATAGGAACTCTTGTTCTTCCACAATCACTCATTGTTCTCTGCAAATATTTGAGAGAAAGTAATTTCCAGTCAGTTCTCTTCTTAAAAAGTCCAAAGCAATATTCTGACTTCAGAATCATAGGAGGATTGTTAAAGAAAAAAAAAAAAAAAGAATCGGTTCTCAGGGCCCAGCCTGGACCAATTAGATGAAAGTCCCCAGTGGTTAAGGTTTTGAGGCTGACAGTGCTCGCAAGCTCCTAGATGCTTCCAAAGCACACCAGTGTGGAGAACCTTAGACCCAAGTCTTCCTTACTATGAACGTTTGGCAAGTTCTAGCTCTGGACTCACCAACTAAACAGACATAGCAATAAGAAATACACTCTTCCTTAAGAACATTTCAAAGTATAAAAACAGGTAGGAGAAAACTGACTCAGACCAGCAAGATTATTTACTTTTAATCATTTATCAGATCTGCAATGGACTGACCTTAGATTTTTCTCCCAATATTTTCTGTTTTCAGAAAATGAGTAAATATAGCTGGAATAAAGCTGTGAGTTTTCCTTATCTCAAAGAGAGGAACTTCAGGTGTAAGAAGGTGGGGGGAAGAAACTGCATGGCTATCATTACAAGGTTAGGACTCCCGCTCTGGTTCAAACCACATGAAGAGAGGACATGGAGTTGCTATGTAATCAAATGGATATTAGTTGGAGCAGAACATGACGAAGTGTCATACTCATCCTGGGCAACTCCCATGAGCCAGATCTCAAGAACAAGACAGAAGGAAATGCAGAGAAAAACAAACTACTGATTTCAAACTCTGTTAGGGTAAGGAAGGAAATAAAAGGGACCAGTCCGCTCCACACTGGAGAATTTGAAGCAAGGAAAGAAGCAGTGTGGGTTTTTTCTCTTTTTTTTTTTTTTTAAATAAACATCCTCCACCTTTGTATTCTCAGTGCAGCCCTGATAAACATGATGTCCCAAAGCCATGGCTCCTGGTTATTTAGGGTACCTCTGTATTTTCTCTATCATTTTACTCATTGATCATAGAAGAAGAAAAGCCCTAAATCAGAGGACCTGTAGTTGTTTTTATCGACAAAAAAAAAATTGTGTTATGTAGTCAACCCGCTAGGAATTCAGGATGGAGTTTGCTACTGTGTGCTATTGAGGAAAGACATAGCCCCAACTCATTCTGTGGAAATCTGGTAGTGTGTTCCTAAGAATTAATTCAACTTTCCCCTTTACCTTTTCATAGTGTCAAGGAACCACTAACTGGCTTTAGTTTTCTTCTCTTCCAATAATAGTAAGGCTTCTTCATTGAGTAAGATTACAAACAAAGCGAAAGAGTACATCAGTTACAAAGGCAAATCCTTGGGTCTCACCCAGTGCAGGAGGGACAAAAGCAGAAGGCACCAAATCTCTCTGTGGTTTACCATGTATCTCCCCTTATGTTGGACAAATGTCCTTTTTACTAAATATAGATGTTCAGAAAAGCCAGTTGGCAAACTCAGTTTAACACACACACACACACACACACAGATATGGATACATGAGTAGATATAAAATCACATCACAAATCACTTTCCACTAATTCTATACCACAATTGTCAAGAGAGCCAAATTTTTTACTCTTTCAACTGTGATAAAAATGATTTTTTTGTTGTTGTTTTCCAAAGGTGAGGAAAGGGGTAGAAGCAAGATACTTTGACACTTCACTTAGAACACATGATGGTCGCCCAGGACTGAGTTACTTTGTGAGCACGGCAGCAGCCACAACTGGAAGAGACATTTCACAAGAAAGAGCTCCTTTTTGAGATTTTTATAATAGTCTTAAAGATGCATATTAAATTATTTCTTCTGGAACACAGACACGATCAAACTTAAAAAATAAAAGCCCTATAAATATTGCCAGCCCAACCCTCTTCTGTATCTCCCTTCTTGTATAAAATGGAATCTTTCCAACCAAGCGCTTAAACATAAATATTAAAATAATAAATGGGATGAACTACAAATCTACTTACAATTTCATCACTACTGTAGCACCTTTTTTGCCAGGGCCAACACGTTCATTTTGTAAAGAACAAGAGAAATCTGAGAGGCTTAAGGACTTGTATGGCACGTCATTAAATACTCAATCACCTTTTCAAGTCCTAAGCCTTTATCATATTTCATCCACCTAGAGAGTTCATTCTATACTATAGATTCCAAGGCCCCCTGAGAAGGGGCATAAGAAAAAAACAGGGAGAAAAAACCCTCAGAGAGGCAGGGTTAAATTATCTCAAAGATGACTTTCTATCGGCGCTGTAGTGAACTCGCTTCGCCCTGTAAATCCATCAATCCACAGTAGGGTCAATCGGTTAAGTCCATTGCTTTTTAGTCTCCAAGAATCAGTTTTACAAAAGACGCCACATCTGTTGCTTTGGATTCATGTAGGGTGAAAAATGGATGTTGCTGTGAAAGAAAAGAAAATATATGGTGTGAATATTTGTCACTGATAACATCTGAGATCCCAAAATTTATATGTCATTTAAAAATGGATTAATATTTCCATCCGCAGCAAGCTGGATTCCTCTTACCCTTCCAAAATATGCACACAGCTAGTGATGCTGGTATTTTAAAGATACCTCTTTGTTGCCACTCTTCTCCTTTGGAAAGCCTTAAATTTCTACTACAAAGCATCTCTTGCTTAAAAGAAAAATAAACACAATATATAAGTCCTACCTGCAGTAAAATACAAAGATTGCCAAGACCACACAAAGATCTGACATACTCTATAAAGCATTTTTTATTATTATAGGAGTCCAATAATTAGAAATTCATTAGACTTAGATCATTTCATTTCTCAGGAAACGTGTGGCAGAATAAGATACCAAGTTTGTTGAATAGCAAATCTACATGGAACAACACCCTTGCCCTTGACACTGGACACCTTGTTTGGACTGAAACATTTAATGCCATTTTCTAATGCACAGCCAAGAGTTATGTGTGTCTTGATGAAGAGTTGATCCATCTGGAAAATAATGCAGACTGTCAAAGGATAGGCATGTGCAGAAAAAAAATTCAACTCAGAGATTAAAGATTGAAAAAGGGAACACTGGTCTTTACACGTGCAGCTCAGGTGAAATAAAGTAAAAAAAAAAAATTAGGAAATAAGAGTCTTGCACTTTTCTGGGGGAAAAGGCAAGGTGTGATACAAGAGACCACATATTTTGAAACAATTCAGAAGAACACTAAGCCACTTTCTCTGTACCAAAACAGTCTTCCTAAATCACTCAACTGTGTTATAATAAGTACCAAGCTGTTATCTTGGAACCTCCCACCCCTAAGGAGAAAGAGATATAGCAGATAGAGATCCACACTTCCCATGCCAAACCAGAACCAATCAAACACAAATGGACAATTCCTTTGACTAGAACCTGATGCCCCGTGCCCCCCTCTCCTACCACCCCACATTCCTGATTGTCTGATGGCGCTGTTTGCAATGGCGATTTGAGCAGCTCATTGTGGGCATTTTGCATGCAGACATGTAGATGACTCACTCTGCTTCTCTGACTTAAGGGATTTAGTTTACGACCTCATGTTGCCTCACTGTAGGTTTTCTAATTATATTTGTTTTAAGACTGACAGCAGAGTGCTGGATGAGTCAGCTTTGTGGGGACATGAATGCCCACCCATGGAAATCTTAAGAAACACTACAATACAGATGGAACAAGGAAATAAAACCCTAAAGAAAGGTGGTGGTCACTGCTAAGGACCATGACTCAGAAGGTTTGTGCTTTTTCCTATGTGAGGATGCAGGTTGTGGGGGGCTCAGAGCCTTTCACCAGGGACTGTAACTGGATTTCTACAGGCAAAGTCCCACATCTCGGGCTCTGTCAACTGCCAAATACAACACGACTTTTGATTACTAATCACTAACATAGCTCACTTACCAAGTGTTTTACCATCATAGTTATTAAGTTTTCCCGCATCCTCTTGGAATCTGGTGATCTTTTAATGTACTTAAAAGCTTTTTACTATCAAAACAGGACACACCAAACCTCATGTTGTCTTGGAGGCTGATTCCCATGCCTGCCAGCCCCGCGTTGCCTCTTGTCCTGCTGCTGTTGCCTCAGTGGATGTAGGCTGAGTTTATGAATGAATGAAGTAACTTGAAGAAAAGTTTTCAATTAAAAAAATCTTGAGGTACCTTATAGTTTATTCCCAGGCTGGGATATGGAACCAAGAGCCAGAAGACAGGGAGAGGAAAAAGCAGACAGGCAAGTCACAGTTGAAAGTGTCATTTAATTCTCCTGTAAGATTTGAGGCTGCAAAAGGCTGGGGTGGAACCCAAACCCCTCTCCAAGCTGTGAACTAAGAACAACAAAGCTGTGACCTGGAGAGCAGCAAGTGAGATGCCAGGAATAATCTCCAGCTCCAGGCTCCCAAAAGAGGAGTGAGGTACAAGGATGAAGAACACCAAACCATGCAAATTCGCTGTCAGGCCTGAAGGAAGTGTACAGATGCATGGATGTGCTGCCAAGGAGATGGGCAGGCCACAAACACCAACAGGTCTCTATAACCCATGTAAGATGTCCCACCCCTTGAGACTACACTTTCCTGTAGGTCAGGTACGTTTGTTTCATACTGCCATTCAATGTGGAACTTCCTAAGATAATTGAAGAACATTACCATCTCCTGACAATCCCTTGGATGGCAGTCACTTGAATGAGCTGGTTGTCATTTCTGGCAGTTGTCATGTAGAAGTGAGGCCCACAGAACACGTCTACCCCCTGCCTACTGCATGATATTTCACTACATTTTTATCAGAAATAGCCACATATGCATGTATTGAGTATGGCTGCCTTCCCACACTACAACAGCAGTCTTCAGCAGTAACTGCAACTGCAGGGTCACAAAGTCTAAAACTATCTAGACCTTTTTTTAAAAAGTTGGCTAATACCTAGTCTTGAAGAATAAATCCTACAGAATCACCCTTCCCAGAAGTTTGCGAGAATAAGCAAATAAGACCATCCTAAAGCATCAATCCAAGGGAGAGAAAGAGCTATCTCAGATTTCTAGAAGAGATACCTGTCTGAGATGGAGCCTTATTATACTGTACTTCATCTAGAAGAAAATGTTGTTTTCCTTCCTACCTTTTTGTGAACTTCTAAAATTTAAACAATAGCTTCTTGGCACATGTTTTGCAGTACTGAAGTCAGGGATTTCAGGCTCAGATTTTCCATGTAAAAACCTCAATTCTCAGGAAAGCCTGGAATATTAGGGTCTTAAAAGGCAGGCCCATTTCCAGGACCACAAAGACCAATGTCATAGAAGAGGGCAGGAAAGCCCACACAATCTTACAACAATAATATGTATGGTGATAGTCATTCTTTCTGGGGTGAGATGGAATCTCAGTGTTGTTTTAATTTGCATTTCTCGACTGACCAGTGATGTTAAACATTTTTTCATGTATTTATTTGCCATTTGTATTTCTTCATCTGAGAAGCGTGTATTCACCTCAGATGCCCATTTTTGGATTGGGTCCTTGAATTTTGGGGGCCTGATTTTTTTTCAAATTTTTATATGCTCTACATGAAAGTCCTTTGTCTGAGGGACAGTTAGCTAAATATTTTTCCCATTCATAGGTTTTGTTTTCACTCAGCTGGTGATTTCTTTTGATGTGAAGAAACATTTTAATAAGATGCAATCTGAGTTGTGGATTCTTTGAAGTATTTCTCGTGCAGCCTGGGTTTTTTTCATGAACTCTCTGCCTATCCCTGTGTCTTGAAGATTCCTATTTACTTTCTCCAGCAGTAGATTCAGTGTTTCTGTTTTCATACTTAGATCTTTGACCCATTTTGACTTTAGTGCATGGTGATAGACATGGATCTAGTTTTTGTCTCCAGCCTGTGGGGGGCCAGTTTTTCCAGCACCATTTATCAAAGAGGCTGCCTTTCTTGTAATAGTTAAATCTTGTAAACAACCCAAATGCCCATCATCCAGGGAATGGTAATAATGAAGATAACAATATGCAGTATAACAACCACTGTTAATTTCCTATTATCTTGTTTTGAAATTCTGTATCTTTTTATTGTGTTTTTATTCTCTTTAAACTATTTTTTAAAAATATGTGGTATTTTTATACTCTGGAGTACTACTCAGCTATAAAGAAAGACAAACTTGGGCTTTTTTATAGGTACATCTGTGAAACTAGAGACCATACTCATAAGTGAAGTAGATCAGACTCACATGTGTGTGTAAACATTGCATTGTCTCCCTAGTGTAGGAAATTGAAAGAGCAAATAAGATCCAAATGGTACAGTAGATATTGTGAAAGGGAAAGAAACTGCTCAAAAGGAAAGAACAACTGGGATGGGAGAAAGGAGAAAAAAGGAAGGGGGAAAAAAAGTGTGTATACATATATATATACATATACCTAAGATAGCTAAGACAGTTGTACTACTAATTTCTATTAGTTTATTGCAAGGAACAGTGAGTGTTTATATTGTTTGACCAATCCTACATGCCTACATCTGGCAATCTGAGCAGCTACTGTGAAGATAACAATATGCCATATAATTGAAATTCGGTATTGTTTTTGGTTGTTTTTTCTTTTTTCCTCTTTAAAATAACAATAAACATTAATATGCAGGCCAAAGGAAATCACAGTGCTAGAATCTAAAGGAAATGTAGACTCCACTATGGGTCTCCAATGTGTAATTTGCCTTTTATTCCTCAAGTGTGTTGCAGTGAAATTTCTGATGAGGTCCCTTGAAAGAAAGAAAAAATGTTTTGCATTTTTAATAGCCAGAAATAGTCAGAAAACTCTCCTATCTCTGAAATCCATGGTAAAACAAGAAGACTTTAAAATAGGATCGCGAACTCCCCAGGATCCTGTAGGAATCACTCTACATCTACCGCACTTTGTGTGAACTTCATTTTAAAAATACCCTAGGACAGCAGCGGTGAACCTACAGCACGCGTGCAGCGGCAGGCTGTCTGCACCACCAAAAGCTCTAAAAGGTTCACCATTGCTGCTAGAGATTGCAGATCCTAACAAGGGGTGGTAGCCACGACCGAGAAAGCCTCAGACTGATTATTTAAAAAAAAAAAAAAAAAAAAAACCAAGAGGAAATATGCAATCTAAACATGAGCAATGGGAAGACGTTCTCAGGGATTACTGCTTTGCTTTGCTTCCTTAACTCTAGGTCTGCAGTGAACACAGCTGTTGAGGGCTGAGCGGTGGGCACTGCTTCTGCAAAGGAGACAATGAAGGCCCAAGGAGACGGCTTTCACTCAAATCCACCCAACCGGAGGGTGGTCCAGACCTCAGGCAAAGCTTGGTCACAAGAAGCTACAGGCCGCAAGCGTGGCTGCAAGGATGACACAAGTGGCTCACCGATACTCCACCACTCTTCCTGACCCGATCTTTCAGGGCTACCCTCTTCTGTGTCTCCACCTCCTCACCATACAGTGTGTTAACAGGTAGCAGCGACCCAACCCTCCTCCTAAAATGTGCCTGGAGTTGTTTGTAAGGAAGCACAGCTCACACCTTGGATGGGGTGGGAGCCAGCATTTCATGCCTGTAATCTAACTGAGCTCCAGGGACAAGAACAACAATTAAAAGGTATCAACGTTTGCTCTTCCCTGTTTTGGAGATTGCGCAGGAATGTAACTTTCAGGACTGGGGATATAGCTCAGCAGCACAGCACCTACCTGGCAAGCGCAAGGTCCTGAGTTAATTCCTGGTACCAAAAATAGATGAATAAAGTGCGATGTTATCTTTCAAAAAGGGGGAAAAAAGAAATGTAACTTTCCTTTCCATACTGAAAATAAGACTGATCACTGAAACAAATCTAAGGAGGGTGTAACACAAATTCATAGTTTCTAACATCTCTTCCACCAAAGTGTGTTTATCCCGCATTCAGCACATAGTTCGTTTAGAGCAAATGATGGTCCATTTTAGGTCCTCGCCACCTGCACCAGAAATGTCATTTGTGATTAGCCTAGAACATTAGTTACCGTAATTGGAAACACTACTCACAGTAATGCTTCAGGGATTTTATTCTCATTCCTGTTCTAACGGATAGAGCAAGTGATTAGCTGTGAATGTTGAGGTCAAAGAACTCAAACAAATACTGCTTCCTGTTACATTCTGGTTCCCTGAAAGTGAACCCCCAAAAGGAGAAAGAAGTGATTCTTTCTTCCCTGGTCACCCACCAAGAAGTCTTGATCTTATGCATTTTATCTAAAAATGCTAAATCACAAAGCATTTACTCGGCTCTCATTGCAGAAATCTCTTAAATCAGGCTTTCTTTTCTATCACATTAGTAAATCGTCACTCCTAGTATATTTTAAATTGGAAAGTATAAATTTTATGGACATAATTTGGTCTATATAGTGATAGGTTTACCAGCCTGGAAAAACTTTCTTCTATTACTTCTAACAATATATGATGACTGCAACCTTCCTAACCCTTTTGCTCAAATCAAGTCCAGTTCCTGTCACTTATGTCTCAACGAACCAACTCTTCCAGTACGCTCATTTCATCCTAATTTGGGTCTTAGTTACTTCACTAGCTAAAAGTGCAAACATGTGAATGCTGCTAATACTCACCATAAGTTCTGGATATGTAGGCCGTTCTTTGGAATTCTTCTTCAAGCTTAAAGGGAAAAAAAATTAATCAAGTTAAATCTAGGAACTGTTTTTTACTCAACTAGGATTTTCGTACCTATAAAAGACTGACCATAACCAGCTTTTTAAAAAGTATCAAAAACATAGGCTTCCTGTCTTGACCTTCCTCTTCTGTTATAAATTATGTTTAAAACCACTCTGGGTATAACTTCATAAGAAGATAAATATGTGTGTATGCGCTTACTATCTTTTGACACTTCACCACACTATCTTTTCTGATCTACAGCTACTATATTTTGAAACATATGTCTACTTTCCTTCAAGGCAGCTTTTCCCCATCCCACCTCCACTGGCAAAGAAACTGGCAAGTGTTTCTCATACTACATTTTTTCAAATCTCTCCCCCCTGTCTTCAATCACTTGGTTCTCTTTGCTTCCAGTTCTCTTGAATGTATAACTGACTTTTGTACGTTCCTCACCAAACCTTCCTGAGATAGAAGCAATAAACCCAGGAAGTTCCTAAGGCAACACTGTTGGTTCACTACATTTTAGTGATAAAAGAGGAAGCACACCCAGTCAGCTATTACTCTCTCTAGACATACTCTGTGGTCATGCCCTCCTGTCAGGTCCACTCTGGTCACTCAGCTCCCTGTTTCCACATACATCTGATAATATTTGATACCAGAGGAAACAAGAAAACAACCGGTGGGGTAAAGAGACCAAACCTTCATGCCCGTCATCAACCCACCCCTTGCCTCTATCCATCCCAGCCTTAAAATGGAAAACAAGAAACCAAGAATTGTTTATCTGGAGTTGGAATCAGGGAATATATAACGGAGAAATAGATGATGTTTGTAAACTATGATTTGAAAGGCAACAAGCACTTTCCAGTACCACTGGGCCAAAAATTATACATGAATGGAAAAGAATTTTGCTTGGAGTTGAAGGAACCAAAATGTGACTGATAATTAGGTTGCTGGGATTTATGCTAATGGGTCATTTTGAGCAAATGAGATTTGTTCCTGTGACAGGAGTTCTGCTCCCCCTACATAAGCTGATCAGAATGAGGGGGCCAGAGGGTAGAGGCATCAGAGAGAGAGAAGTCACTGAGAGGCTTTGAGGAACTATGGTTTAAAACAAAAGGAAATGGGAAAGAGAACAGAAAAAGATTTTGAGCCAAAACAACTTAAAAGCAGCAGTTTATTCCAGGCAGTGCTGTGGGTAGAAGCCAAGGAACGTGAGACAGGGTAACAGGTAGATGTGAGGACAGAGGTCTCAACCTGGCATTGAGGGCAGACCTAGGACCTAGGGACCTCAGTGAGCAGACAACCTATGAGAGAAAGTTTCATCTCAACTGAGGATAAAAATAAGAGTGCATTAGATCAAAGAAGTACCAAGTGTCAAAGTCAGGTTGATACGGGGCTGTGTGCCTAAGTGAAATGAATGAGGTTTTATCATTCCCACCTATGTCTCTGCATGTACCTGTATCCTGGGGCTTGGTTGAAGACTTTCCCCCAGAGGACATTTGGCAATACCTGGAGGTACTCTGGGTTGTATGACTAGTGACAGGTGTTACTGGTATCCAAGATGTACTGGTAGAGGCAGGGATTTTAGTAGCATCCTGTTAGGCAGACAGTGGTCCTCCCCAGCAAAAAACAATTCAATCCCAAATGTCATTAGTGCAGAGGTCAAGGAACTCTGGGGTGGTTCCTAGGGTGTCCTTCTTTGTTCCCATTGCCTGTTCGCTTTTCTGAGAAGGGATTCACTTAAAAGAAAATTTGCTTCCCCTGTTAGTTGGACACATTCTCACTGCTATATCTCCCCCCTCCTTCTTCCTCTCTATTTCCAGCCCTAGAATCAAGAGTTTTCCTGAGTCCAGGAGCTGGTTGATCTAGAAAGAAACACAGAGGAAGAAATGTGCCTCTTGAGCACTGCTGATTTGCATATGGATCCCAGTATCAGAGTTAATAAATGCACAAAGAATGTACAAAAGCCCTACATTTCCAGCTGTTGCTCAAAGTAAATCAAAACCCAGAAAATCTTCATCAGTTGAACAATCTAACTTGCTAAAACAGTAACAAGGAGCACAAAGACAATATTGAATCCTCACTCAATATTCAAGGGGTTGACTGTGGGTGCTTCCATTTGGACAACCACACTGAATCTAAAACACGCTCACTCTGCAGCTCAGCGCGCTTCTGCATTACCACCGACACAGAGGGAATGGTTAGCCGGCAAAGAAAAAGCTTAGCCTCAAATGTTAAAACCACGGCCTCATTTACTAACCCGAGGTCTTTGTGATACTGATGATGTTTCACTTTGTGTTCAGAACATAATGAAAGGACTCTTTCCATCAGGTGGAAGGGTTTGAAGGCTTCTATTCCATTCCTAAGTAGAAGTGATTCTTCCCTGCAGATTGTCTTTATCTTTTCACAGTTTGCAAAAAATGTTTCCAGAATTTTTTTTTCTCTTAAATCCATATTTTAAAAACAGGGTGAAAATACCTAAGTAGATCCTTAATGAAATGGTTAAAATTCTGGAAACTTCAGAGGCTGTGAGTAAGTAGGCTACTTCTTGACTTACAGCCTCTTGGGAGAAAGCTGAGTTTACCCCAAGCTCTACTACTGGGTATTGATGAAAAATATTTACACAGCCAAGCAAAGCTGTTTATTGAAGTAATACAATGGACATAACCATTCTCCCCATCTTTTAAAACAAGAACATTTCAAAACATGTGCTGAGGCAAGCAAAATACCCAGGATAAGGTTGGAGGGGGAAAACAAGCAACTTTTCCACGTTTAATAGGAAGTGCCTGAAATTCAGTATGAAATAACAACTGCAGAGTTCAAAGCAACACCAATTTCTTTTTGGCTTTAGGTCAGACTTTTGAATTTTCAAGTGGCTTGTCATTTTCAAGTGTGCAATTAGCTAACTGCCCTAAATCCGCTTCCAAATGCCACAACACATGCTTCTGACCGTAGCTGACACTAAAAAACAGCTCCACGCTGTCTTGAGAATTGCTGGCTTCGAGCTAGTGCTGACCAGGAGATTTCTGCCTGTTTGAGTTCCCCCTGATGGTTTCCAACAAGGGTTGTTTGTTGCATCCACAGAATGTATGGTCTCTCAAGCCATACATTTGTCAAAATCTAGATAAATATCCAGCACCTCTTTTTTACTGTCCTTCGTGAACAAACAGCAGGTTGTATTGGACTGTCTCTGTTTTGCACTAGTTTCTCAGAGTCAGACAGTATTGACCTCTGAGTGGGACGCCAACACATTCCCCTGTACCAGCGGGCTGGTCAGCCGGGCACTCTGTCTCTGAATTAGGCCTGGAGGAAAAGCAAAAATAAGTCTGGCTATTTTAGCAGTGGGCAGTTGTTTTCCAGTGATTTCCTCTGTTAACCTATAGGAAGAAGTATAAGCTTGCCGAGATTCCGTTATTTTTTTAAATAAACTCACCTGTTAACCCTTCTCCAAACTCGACTATAGGGCTTTTCTACGAGGCTTCTACTATCATGAAGCCTTAAACAAGGCCTCTGTGGTCAACACGACCCATGTTAGGAACTTTAAACCTCTATGCTAAGAAAACTACATGGGGGGGGGAGAAAAATGTTACTCCCTAGGCTTATTTGAAATGAGTACAGAAAAAATAGATTTATAAGGAGTCCTTGTTTCTTCTTTCTTCAAGTTCCTAAGAATAAACATATAGACATCCCTTTTTCTTTGCAAGATGTTTCTCTAATATTACTGCAAAAGAAATGGAAGTCTGTGCTCTGAAGCAAACTTTGGTTGTAAGGTCTGATGACGCGTGTAAGGGCTGTATACCATGATTTCCTGTCACCCACTAGGAAGCAATCAGTACTGAGGCCAGAGGACAGTGACTCCCAAGTGAACCCCCCCACCCGCTGAGCGGTACGGAGCGGAGCAGGACTGAAACATTATGGACAGCTTACAGAGGACACATTCCCCGGAGGGGCACACACCCTCTGGCAGCTTCCCGAGGCTGTGAGCAGTGAACCCTTTTTCTAACACTTAGCCCAAAGGCAGATGAGGCGATAAATACACAGGTGTATGCACCTTCAAATAACACTGTACCTCCCTTTGCACACTTACCATCAACGGCTGGGACATTGTGAGAATTCCTGAAAGATCCCAGCCTATGCCATAAATGCATAACATGGCAGTCACTCAAAGGGGGGCTTTGCAGAAAAATGTGCCTCAACACTATAGTTTTACATGAGGTGCCATCGATACGTAACAGGAATATTTAAATTTTTAAAACTGTGTGACAGTGAAAGACACACGGCCATTCATTCCCCTCAAAACACTTTCCGACATGGGTCCAATCATTTTTGCCACTTGCTGAAGCAGGGATGGAAGCCCAGTTTTGTGAATGTTTTCAGAGATGTGATCAAAAATGTGGGGAATGCTGCTGGCAAGAGTCATAAAGGAAGAACAGGCTGGCACAAATGTCGCATTGTGTCCTCCCCCACATTATTCACCAGATGTGGCACTGCGTGACTTCTGACTCCTCCCTCAAGTCAAAATGACCGCAAAGTTAAAGGTTTTGAACCAGTTCAGCACACCGAAGCAGCCGTGACAGCACAGGGAAAGACACGAAGTAGGACCCCAGAACTGCTTCAAAAGTGCCGAGAACCCCAGCATGAGTGTGTTCGAGGGGAGAGGAGTGTTTTTAGTGGGATTCTTTGCAATGTGTCTTTTACCATCATAAATTTTTTTAACATTCCGCCTACATTTGGGTCACACCTCAGAAAGGGAAGTGGAAAAATAGCCAATAACAAGTTACTTTTTTTGCTATAAGCTGCTCTTCATCAGTAAACAAGTGTTCTTGGGTAACAATCACTTTTTTACCCTTCTCAATCTACTCCGGACCAAATTTAAAACTTCCAGTAGTAAAACAAGGGGCCATCACTGGACTGTTACTGAGTGGGGAGGTGGGTCTCTGTATGTTAATATATATGAGAAATGAAACTGTATCCATAAAGACCCAAATCAGTAAGAAGATCTAACAACAAAAGTACAATCGTCGGCCCAGTTAGCTTCAGAATAATTTAATGTGCACCGCTAGGGGGCGTCAGAGAAAATTATATTGGTGATTTATGGCAGGCAAAAAAAAGTGACTGACCTGGGACCTGAGCCAAGGGAGGCTGGGAGCGCTCACAAAACTCAAAGGTGATCTTTCTCAGCTACTTTCCAGTTCCCAAACTGACAAACGTGACTATTCGACAGAATTGATATTCTCAAGTATCAGAGTCTACCAGACGGAGTTATGGTACGGAAAGTTTGAAGAAGGAAAATACATCCTTTGGTGGTATCTACATTAAAGGCCTTTTTGTTCCTACTGTTTTATTTTAAATAAAAACCCCGTAAGCAAGACAAACAGATTTCCTGAGTGCAGGGATGGTATTGCAGTTCTCTGATGTAATGAGATAGAACTAACAGGATTCACAGAAGTCTACAACTGCAGAAACCACAACACGTCCACAGCTCAGAGTATTTCAATAAGTGAACGAGAGTAGCCGGGGCTAAAAGCAAAAAACAAAGTGGCGATCTCAGAGGTATAGCAGGCAGTTCCCGTGGGTATGAACACAGGAGGGTAGGCGTAGTGTGGTCTCCGCAGAAAGAGCAATACCACCAGAATTTGGGGGATTTCCGCACATAACGCAGACAGTAAAAGGGGATAGGCCAGGCGTGGTGGCGCACACCTGTCATCCCAGCACTCAGGAGGCTGAGGCAGGAGGATCACTGTGAGTTCCAGGCCAGCTTGGGCTCCATAGTGAGTACAAGGCCACCTGAACTACACAGTGAAACGCTGTCTCAAAACAAACAAACAACCAAAAAAAAAAAAAAAAAAAAAAAAAGAAAGAAAAAGGAGAAAACATCTTTCTCTCAAAAGCTATTTTGATTTTGGGAGACTTGTTTGTTTTCATGCTGGGAACTGAATCCAGGGACTGGGGCACGCTCCTCAGGTGCTTTAGCACTGAGACACTCCCCCAGCCCCAGTGTCTCCATTCTTAAAATTTTTGTAAAATACTTCAAAGCTTTGGTACTTTGGCAAAATTTTAAGTAAGAGGAAAAAATGCATTGGTCAAGGAAAAGCAAAATCATTGAAGTTTTTTTTTTTTAAAAATTGCAAAAGATCAGAAGCATTCCAAACGTTTGGCATCGGGTCCGTAGATGTTCTGTTTAAACCCACGCTCCCATGAGGCATGTTAAAAAGGGCACCGGAAGTACATTAGGATAATTTGAGCAGATCTGAGCAATACTGAAATTCTGGCCTCTCCTTGAACCAACTGAACTCACATCTCTCGGGGTGAGGGTGAGAGGTCTCCTCAGAGACCCATACATTCGCGTGCTCGTTAGTTTTATGAATGAGCAGCCAGAGGTGAGAACCACTGGGTCTGGATGAAACTTGCGATTCACAACAGGAAGCTCCACATTCTCAAACTTTGTACAGTATATTCATTCTGACCAAGGTTTTCTGAAATACCTAGAACTCTGGGAAGTGGGGGACAAGTGATAGGAGGACAACACAAACAAGATACCTTGCAGAGACCCCTCAGGGAGATCCTTTTCTATTACCACGCCTCCTGAGAACCACTGGCCTGAAGTATCCAAGATGACACCTCCCTTTTCCTAGGTGACCTTTCACCATTTGAATGTAAGGAAAAAAGACTCAAGCTGAACAACAACAAAACCGGAGCACTGGAACCCAGAAGCCAAATCAAATCCATGAACCCATTTCAACAGAGCAGATGGAATGCCACATCCACACATTCACCGAGGAAAACAGGCGGGGGGCTCAACCCAGCACCTCAGAAGAAGATGTATGTTTTAGAGACATTCAGCAACACTATAGTAAAAAGCTTATTGCCACAGCTTCTCTCTGGTCACTCAGCCAAACAAAAAACAAATAACAGCGACAAATCCCACTGTGGGACGGCATCCTAAATCACTAGGGAAAAGTACCAGGGTAGAGAAGGAGCCCAGGAGTATGAAAAAGTCCAAAAGCACTTAGTTTTCTAAGCACCGGAGAGCTGCTTTGTCTCACCATGTTACCAACCCAAGCTGTACTTGGAAAACTTTTGCCCAAAGTGTATGGAGGCCAAAGAAGGATGCCATGATGAAGGTGTCACGGTAGCTGTTTCACATCCCAAGAAGTCTTCGGAGCCCCAGGACCTTCAGAGGTAGTGAGTCGTCAGAGTTGCAGCCCTCCAAGCACACAGCAGGGGTGCCACCATCCCCGACTCTCTACTCCCGCCCAATTATTGTGCAGTTTCATAAGATGCCCAGATGAACTAACGCAGGTCCATTCTGTGATTCACATCTGGCATCTTCTTTGCACCAGCCTTGCAGTGGTCACCACTACCAAGATATGGTAACCCTCACGGCCCCAGTGCAGCAGATACCATTTCACTGTCTGGAGCACACCACTCCCCCCTACTTTCCTGGAGGAACCTGGCAATTCCTTTTTTATTTTTTTGAGACAGAGTCTCACTATGCAGTGCAGGCTGGCCTAGAACTCACCTATGTAGCCCAGGCTGGCCTCAAACTCACAGCAACCCTCCCGCCTCAGCCTCCCAAGTGCCAGGATTAGGGCGTGTGTCACCACATCCAGCTAGGGCCCTGGCAATTCTAGGAAAACAAAGGTAACCACCTATGTCTCTAATTCACTTCCTACCCCAAACATTCTCTTCCCAGACCCCCAACTTTGTCTACGGTGCCCTCAGGAGCAAGTCTATCTGCAGTCACAAGTGTTCTGCAGAAGCCACAGCTCTGCAAGACCTCTGGTATGTAAGCCACATCCCTGAACTTCTCACTATCCTCCCACCCACAGTCACTCTTTATGTCTATTCCCCATTCTTGGGGAATAGACCTAAATTCCAGTAGACTTCCCCACATTTCTCTTTATGCTCCAACCAACTTCAGATTGCTTCCAGCTCTCAGGGAAGAGCTCCTTGCTGTTGTGCACTCTGGCTTACATTCCTTCTGTTGGGAACATCTTTCCTCCCCTACTTCCCTTTCATTTGGAAGACACCTCTCATGATCTCAGCTCGGGATGTATTTCCTCCAGAGAAGTCTGCCTAGATGCCTTTCCTGAGTTTCCCAAATACCCTGCACACATCTCCATCCCTGGACTCGCCGTGTTGCGTCACTGTACTCTAAGAACTGACCGACGCAACACCCTTACTTCACTTGGAGGTCGGTGATAGTGACACAGGATCACGTTCTCAGCCCTACAGGGTGTTCCACAAATGCTCTGGGAATGAATGAATGCGTGCATAATGGGTCCAACCCGTGGAAGGAGCTCAGGGGCACACAGCCCCTTCTGAGCGCTTAGCCATGGGCCACGGGGCTGTCTTACCACTGTGAGGTAAAGTCAACAAACTCTGCAGAGAACTTGTCTGCGGGGAGTTGGGGTGATGGCTCTTCTACCACCTGCTTGAGCTGTTGAAAGGGCGTCCCCCAGGAATCGTAGGGAAAGCGAAGGATGGCCAATTCAATCTACAAGTGGAAGACACGAAAACACACTTTAAACAAGGCTGCCATCAAGAACCAGTTGTGTATCATTCTACAAGAACAAGAGGGGAAGACAGAGCTGACATCCAAGTGTTATCTGAGGACCAAAAATCAACAGAAAACCCGTTCTCTAGAAATTTTCCCCCACTTGCTAGTGCTAATGCATCTTAAATATTATCTTACTAGGGACAGCCATTTAAACCTACCTAAAACTGATCCACTTACTAAAGCCCACCATGCTACCGCATAAAAACTGTAAGCCAAATGTATTAAACTTCATTGAGGATGTACAGCAACCCGGTTTTACAAGGTTTGGCCTGAGAGAATTCCTAACCCGACTCTTGCAAAGCTGTACCTCTGCTGCCACCTGCAGGTTACTTGTTGAAATGGAAAATTGGGGAGGAATAAAGGTAGCCTAGGACGGGAAGACTTATCTGTTTTGGACTTGAATAAAGGCCACTTTGTTGTTACAGGACCATGTATTTTTCTGGACAGGGATGTGAAATAACTCACAGGATTTAGTCAGTTACTGTGCCTGTGAAGGAGACAGGGCCACATCATAATTGCTGGATCTTGGTGATACAATGAACATCTATGATCATCAAAGTTAGGGATCACTGATCATATACCCATGGGAGCTGTGCCTAAGCAAATTCTCCTATTATTTTTATTTCTTTAGGATATACTTGACGTCAGCATCCAAGACTTCTACAATAAAAACATCCTTGGAAGCAAACTGCATGTCTGATACAATACAACCTCGGCAGGCACTTGAGCACACTTGGCGAAGCTTAAGCTTCTTGCCTTAACTGCAACAATTTAATCTAAGTGATAAAGAATCTAGGCAGACCCCCGCAGAATGGATGCTTGCATAATGGGCCAAACCCAATGGAGGGGATTCTGAAGAACACACGTCCTTCCTTACACTGCCACATGGGAGATAGGCTCCTCCTAGATTAGATAGAAAGATAATCCACGCGGCTATGCCCGTTAGTTAAGGGCATACAACTGCTAAGAAGCAGAAAACAAAACAGTAACATTAGTTTTCCCAATTCAAACACAACACTTACGTTACTCACACTGAAAATGATTTTCACTCAAAAATTACCTGCCATCTCGGGAAGGCAAGGATTCCCAGGACTAGCATTGAGGACATTTGCTTTGTAATCCCTATGCGCCCCCCCCACCAATTCCAGCTGCACAGTGAGAACCTCATAGCCCATTAGGATTATCACACTCTACCATTGTGATGCCCAGACTCCAAATGTCAGACTTCACACTGTATCCCTTCTGGTTGAGCTCTGGGTTTATTCTTTCAGGCTGGAAAGGAGACAGAAAACTGAGGAACTGGAAACACAGTTGAGATGACATTTGTAGCTCAATAAAGACTGTGGGAGTGGGGACATTGTCAGATGCCAAATGAGATGCTTTAAGCTGCTAACAAGCCTCCCAGGCCAGAAAGGCAATGTAACCATAATAAATAGCCATGTCTCCATGGGTTTTTTATTTTTTGTTTTTTTTACTTCTAGGTTCACCTTTTCTCGGAGAAAGTAATGGTCTAAATTCCCTTCACAACACATTTTAATTTTAATTTTTGTTGTGAAGAAGAAAGAGGACACACATTACAAAGCTACTCTAGCCCTCTAAAATTACCCGTGAGAAAAACACCAACAGCCCAAGCTCAGAAAAAAGAATCCAAAAGGTGGTTACTAGGCTACCATCTGATATTCCTAGAACCAAGCAACTTTTAGCTAAACATAGATAAGAAGCTTTCCATTTCCAAATGTAAGTCCATTTCCAAATAATAGGGTACCAGTTCCACTTCCCAAGGTCTTGGGTGATGGCAGTGAATCTTCAGAGCTGCAGGGCTCACACAGGACTAACTCAACTACCTTGTGCAAGATAAATTAGTTTTACCCTTCTGTCTCTGCTAACAAGGTAACACTCACTTGCAACTCAGGGTAGAAAGCTGTATGCAGGATTTATGCATTTCTCTTACATATTTTCAAACAAAATGCCCCTTTGGCTTGATTTGTTAAGAAACACATATGCTATGAACGTTTACATCACCCAAATTCCATCTACTGAAATCTAATCACTGTGTGGCCCAAATAGGAAATGGAGCCTTTATCCGGTGCTTTTGATTGGCGTTACTGACTTTATAAAAGATACCTTCGAGAGGTCCCCTGCCCCTCCCACCACATGAGACACAGCAAGAACGCATCACTTAAGAACTAGAGAATTGAGTCCCCACCAGCAGACACTGAATCTGCCAGGGCTTGATTTTGGTCTTGCCAGCCTCCAGAACTCCCCCAACATTAATTTCTGTGACTTATCAGCCTCTTGGCTAATGGTATTTTGTTATGGCAGCCCCAAAGTATAAAGAAAATAGATGCAGTAAGTGACGAAGGACCTCAGACAGGAAATAAATAAGACTACAAAGTGTTCAGAATATTTTCTTCAGTCTTAGGCACATTGCAATTTTCCATCTGCATGCAGCTACTCCTTCTTTCCCGCCTTGGTTTAGCAGGCGGTTGTATTCTGAGACACCACCCCGGCTGCTGTACTTACGGCCATGTACGGTTTGCAACCTGCATCGATTGTTTTAGCGACAGAGTCCACCAGGTAGCCACTGATCCCAAAGTCACACATCTTCACTTGGCCCAGGGTGTTAATCAGCACATTCGAAGGCTTGACATCTAAAAGCAAGCACCACCAGGACCCTATTATTTGAGCCTGTTTGAAGATCCATTTCTCCACCAGCAGAGGGCCTGAAATCTCTGCTGGTCCTTCACCTTCCTTTCCCAGAGTCGCCCTCCACAGAGTAACCGCGCTCTTTGATTCCCAGTTCTCTTTGGATTGCATTTTTCTTCTGCATGTTTTGCCTGTGTCCCGTGGGACTGTGAATCCTCAAATGAAAAGCACTGTTTCTTCTATTTATGCAGTCATCTTTATTGCTCCCATGTGGGTAGGGATGACTCTGCTGTGTCGTATACCCAGCTCAAAATGATCCATTGCTTATTTAACGTGCAAGTAAGGGGCTGAGGAATCAGAAGGCATTGTAGCACACAGATACCTCAGATAGGGTCAGAGCAGCAGGCTTTGATAGCAGCTTCTGCCACAGACACATCAGTGGTTTGCATGATGTAATAATGTATTTAAACCCAAGCATCCAGACCACAGCGCAGGTCATGGAAGAAGGGGTATTAAGGAGCAGATTTTAGATCAGCCCTGAAGACTGAAATGATAACACCCACCTGCCCACATGGCTGAAAGGCTAAGCCACTCTGGTCTCTGGCAGTGAAACTAACAAATAACGATCATTTTTTTCCCTTTGCGACACTTCCATCAAAGACAGAGGGTAAGACATGAAAAAAGCTAGTCTAAGAGCTTTACAAATTATCCTTTAGAAATTTCTTTCTTTTCAAGAGAATAAAAAAAAATACAGAATTTCCAAACAAGATGATAGGAAATTAACAATGGCTTTATATTGCACATTGTTATCTTCAAAGCAGTTGCTCAGATGACCAGATACAGGCATGCAGAATTGATCACACAATATACGCACTCACTGTTCCTTTCAAGGAACTAATGGAAATTAGTAGGACAATTATCTTAGCTCTCTTGTGTATATACACATATACTTTTTCCCTTCTTTCTTTTCTTCTTCCTGTCATCCCAGTTGTTCTTTCCTTTTGAGCAATTTCTTTCCCTTTCACAATATCTATTGTACATTTTGGATCTTATTTACTCTTTCATATTCTTACACTAGGGAGACAATGTGGTGCTCATACATGTGAGTCTGATTTATTTCACTTATGAGTATGGTCTCTAGTTGGATCCATTTACCTGTAAGAGCCTCAAGTTTATCTTTCTTTGTAACTGAGTAATACTCCCTTGTATAAAAATGCCACATTATAATTTTTTTCTTAAACTTCCTGTTATAAATTTTATTTTGCTGATTTTTATACTTGACCTACATTCCTTAGGAGTTCAATATTTTATAATTTTTAAATAAACTCTTGAAAATAAGTCGCACATTTGTAAGAATTTCATATTCTTTTTGCCAATTAGAGTCCTTCCCACTTTCTTATCTTCAGCTTCCACTCATCCACTTTTCTAATATTTAATACTACCAACAATATTGATAACACTCGGCATATTACACAAGGCATTTTCCACTATTTCCAGGCTCACAAAATTTAAGAGTTACCCAAAACACAACAACCTACTAGTAATCAACACTTTGCATTAGTTACCTCAAGGGCTTGGCTAGTGTATTTCTTCTAAGAAGCTTTTCTTGGCATTCATCTCTCAGTAATAAGTCAATTCTTTCTTTTGCCTTCTATCTATACTACTTCCATATTTGGTATTTTCCTATTTCCAAGGAGTTTTTTTCATAGGTTTTGATATATTTCTCTTATTTTCCTATGAAGAATCCTGATGTAAAATTTTAATGTCAAAATTTTGTCAGATAACCACTCTGGACATCTATTATAATACCATGCTCAAAATGCCTTGGAAGTGATTACAAGAGATACAGGGCTGGAGGATGGATGTGCACACGGGAGGGTGAGTGGGTAGAGAAAGAGATCACTGGCCAGGGATATGGAAGGGAAGGAAGGAAAAAAGGAAGAGGCAAGTTATTCTCTGCAGCTTCCTGCAGTTTGAAAGGGGTTTGATTCCTTCTAAAGCTCTCCACACTTCGATGTGCACAAGAATCCCCTGGGGAGCTCGTTAAAATGAGGTTTAAGTTTTGATTTATCTGATGATTACGCTCTGCTAACAAGCCACTGCATGATGGCCAATATGAGACACGGTTTTATTACAGCCCCTAACACTATCAATAACAGCATCCCACAGCTGTGTTTGGTACCGGTATTTTACACTGAATTTAGGTAGCATATGAAGCCCATGTCTTCTAACGCCCTCAGCCAAGATAAAGAATAGCTACTGCTACAGTTTGGCGCTTCCTCTCCCCCTCCCCCTCCCCCTCCCCCTTCCCCTCCCTCTCTGTTATGAAAATAGAACTCAGGGCACTGAGCTGCATTCCTAGCCATGTTTCCCGTGTCTGTTTGTTTGTGACAGGAGCTTACTAAGTCACTATGTTGCTCAGACTGGGCTCAGAGTTATGACGCTCCTGCCTCAGCTTCCCAGGGTGCTGTCATTACAGGTGGATGCATCATGCCTGGCCGATTTAGATCTTAAGTGTACCACAAAGGCAGCTTAGCGTTACTGGGGTGTGATGGAAACGTTAAGAATTGGGGCCAAGTAGGAATATTACGTCACTGAAGGTATGCCCTTCAAGGGCACTGTGGGGTCCTGGTCTCTTCCTGTCTCTCTCATTCTCTGCTGTTAGGTGAATGGGATTCCTCTATCACGTACTCTGGCCACTATATTGTCACAGGCCCAAAAGCAAAAGGGTCAGGGGACCATGGACTCCAACGACCAAAACCATGAGCCAAAATAAGTTTTTCTTCTTTATAAGTTGATTATCTCAGGGTTTTGGGTTTTGGGGGGGGTGTTTTGTTTTGTTTTGTTTCGGTATTTTTACAGCCACAGAATGCTAGCACAGTTGCTTACAGTTTTCTGCGCAGTCCCAACGGAAAGACCTGAGGTCTCTCTCCTAGCTCATTCCCACTTCCGTCTACGCAGGGGAGGGGAAGTAAGGGAGGGAGTCTCTGGGCCAAGGAAATTAACTTATAAAAAGCTACAACCATGGATGCTTACCCCGATGAATGACAGAGAGCTTACTGTGTAAATGTTCTAACGCTTTTACAATCTGTAAGAAGAAACAAAAAAAGTAGATTTATTTACTCCATCACTGAAAAGAAATTCAATGTTAAGTATATTCAGGTTTCTTCTCCTTAGCTTAAGGTCACAGGTGAAGGTACTTTCTCAGAGTTGAGGTTCCCATCCAGGAAAATAACACAGGATCTCCACCCACACTGATCTCCACCCCCCCCCCCCCGGGGATGGTATCTTAGAGCAGAGACCACGTCCCGTTCATCTGTCCTGTTTCTCTTGGGCCTCAAGAGTTTTTTCCTCTCCACATCCCTGAACTCAGTAGACATTAAGGTACCAGTCTCCCTTATTTTCTTTATCTTGATTTCTTTTACACCTATTAGTCTTAAGAAATCATTTGAAAAATCTGCAAATCAACATTTAAATGCAGTAGAGACATTGGAACAGAGATGCTGGGAATATGGTCACTGCAAATGAATGAACTGCCTACACACATTAATGTAGGGTCTGCCAAACCAAGCAGTCACCACCAGGGATCAGGAGGAAATGGTACTTACTTATCCCCACCCCTAATATTCCCACTTGGCCCCAATTCTTAACGTTTCCATCATGCCCCAGTAATGTCAAGCTGCCTTTCAGGTACGCTTAAGATCTAAATTGGCCAGGCATGATGCATAAACCTATATAATGTATTCTTACATTCAACAGACATGTGCTGGCTGGTAGATATGGTACAAGGAACCTTTCTTCCTCCTAGGGATACAGAGGTTCCTACAGCAAAGGGTCCCCACATTTTCCTTGTGGATACACAATATACTCACAGAAACTGCGATCTTCCCTAGGATGTCCTCCGGGATTGTTTGGCCTTTATCAATAACTTGTTTGTAGAATTTATCTAGTGACGTATCCATGAGCTCCATGCAGATCCACACATCTCCCTAGAGACCAATCAGTGCAAGGATCATTACAGAGGATGGAAAAGGGAAAGGGAAAAACCAGCTACCCGTCCTGAAGAACTGACTCCTGCGTATTGCAAGGAAATATATAGCTCTCCTTGGAGAGCTCAGAGGAATTTACCAATGAGCAAGATTATCTGCAAAGAGCAAGTCAACAGGTACTGAGTGATAAGAGCTATTGTTCTCCTTGGACTCTGCCCCAGAGGGTCACCTACCTCCCGGAAAAGTGCGCCATAGAACGTGACAGTAAAGGGGCAGTCCACTGTTCTCATGGAGACATCCAAATCCATCAATAGCCTTTTCTGCTCCTGGCTGTTTACAGTGGCCCGGATCCGCTGAACAAGAAAGCACAAGAAATGTCCGGGTGCTGCCCTGAGGATGAATCTGACAATAAGGCAAGGGCTTCAAGGAGCCCCATCCCGAAAACAATGCAAAAGTTCACAACCGCTAGCACCTTCTACAAATCAGCGCTACAAGGGGGATTGAAAGGTACAGTGAATGAATACAAAATAATAATTATTCAGTAAGAGACATATCACCAAAAAACAAAGGCAGAAGTGTGTCCAAAGCAAGGAAACATATTTGGAGTTCTCTGAGGATTAATGGCGATGTGTCTTCTACTGCAGTTATTGTTTTAATGTAAACATTAACTTTTGTATGATCATCCCTCGTTGATTAAATACTGACAGCACTTTCTGTCCAATAAAAACATCACGCTATGTCATCCACTTTATTTACTGGATCTGGCACTGTGCAACTTCTGACTCTTCCCCAAAGTCAAAATGACCATGAGATATTTTTAATTGATTCAGGCATTGGAGCATCTAGGACAATGCAACTAAAGACACTCATGAAAGAGGAGTTTCAGAACTGCTTCAGAGCTTGGAAGGAACAAAGGGATAGGTACGTTTGAAACAAGGGGGTGTGCCCTGAAGGTGATTGATGGCAATGTGTGTTCTACTGCAATTTTTAAACCTTTAAAAATACTCATCCTATTTTTTGATCACACATGATAGTAACAAATTTAAAATAAGAAAGACTCCGATCATCTGATTTCCTGAATAGTCTCTGGTAAGAAGAAAACTAATAGTTTGTTTTAGAGAGTAGGGAAATGTCTGGGAATGTATGTCTAAAGTGCAAACACAATCTAGTTTACTGTATTATACCTGCTTGGCGCCAAGAAGCCGCAGTATTAATTCCTTTGCTGCTTATTTGGGGTCCATAGCTGTAGACTCATCTGTGGGTTGAGTCTATGGACCGCAAATATAAACAATGACACTTGGAAGAAAAACCAGAAGCCCCGCTTCAGGAACACGTAGGACTTCAGTAACTGCAGTGAGGCCTCTGTATCCCTGGGTATTATTTACAGAGACTGCCCCTCCTCCCCAGATACCAAAGTCTATGGGCTCTCAAGTCTCATAGGCAATAACTGTATTTGCACATCAGTCTACAGCTGTGGAACCCATTGTTATGGAGACCAGTGGTAACTGGAATGAAGCAACTGTAATAAAACTGATGCAGCCGCGGGACTTAGAAGGAGTCACACAACTGGAGAAACCCTTCATTTCTAGTGGGTAACTCTGAGTGAAGCAAAGCCTGTCACAACGGCAAACACAACCTTCCAGAAAGGTGATTATGTCATTAACTGATAGGAAATATACAATGTCACCAGCCCTTCACATGTTTTGCCTGTTTAGCAGAGTTGGTGGAACACACTGCAAAATCTACCAGAGCAAAGGAAGAGACCTCCACTCTCTAACAACAAAATCCTGGCAAGGGCCCAGAGCCGCTAATTCACCTAAAGATGTTAATTCTTTACAAGCCTTCCAGCACCCACTCAAGAAATGCAGACGGAGTCCAGATTTCTGCCCACAGATCAAAAACTTTAAATTTACCCTAGATGTCTCCTTTGTCCAGAACAGAGACAGCTGTCTCTCAATTCTGGCTTCTTGATATTTTCAGGGAGAATTCTTTACACGTGGCTTTAGCCAAAAAGCTGAGAAGCGATTCAGGGAGAATAACAGCAAAAAATACAAAAAATATAGACAATGACATTTGAAGCAAATTAGAAAATTTTAATTTAAACTCAGTCGTTATGGTTTGTGTCTGCATGTCCCCCAGCCCAAAACCTCATGCAGTCATGGGGTAGGCTTCTATTCTAGACTTTGGATTGATCCATTGTCCAATACTGGGATTATGGCTGTGAGTGCTGAACCTGCCCTGGGGCAGGTGATTTGCATACAGTGTGTAAGGGAGGGAAAGAGGCTGCTTGCTGCCACTCCTCCCCTTCCCCTCTTGCTTTTGCTCTCTTCTGCAGCCACGAACTGTTGCCCTCTGCCCTGTGCCACCCTGCCTTGGAGCCAGCTGATTATGAACTGAAACCTCCACAGACTCTGAGCTAAATACACTTTCCTCCTTAATTTTGGGTGTCATGTGTTTTGTCTCAGCAACGAGAGAAAAGTAACCAAGACATCAATATTAGATGAATTGTGCAAAAGGACTAGTAATTCTTTTAAATATGATGATGACATGATAGTTGCACAAAAAATGAAGATGAGAGGAGAGGACTGAGTTTAAAAAAACAAATGCAAAGCCAGACCTGCTTGCGCACACCTGTGGTCCCAGCTCTCTGACAGGCTGAGACAAAGGTTGGGCAAGTTCAGATCCAGTCTGGGCAACTTACTGACTTACGGTGACGCTGTCTCAAAATTTTTAAAAGCAGGGCTGGGAATGCATCTCAGTGCAAAGGTCCTGGCTTCAAACTTTGCTACTGCTGAATGAATGAATAAATGAATGCATGAATGAATGAATGAAGCAACACATTCCAAGGAAGAATCTTTCACCCATTTAGAGAGAAATGCTATGCCCTGCAAATAATCTTTTCTTTTTCGACTTACTAAAGGTTGCTTTGCTTTTATGAAAAGGGCTGGCTTGGAGCTGATGTGGACAGATGTGCACACCACGGACAGGAAACACTGGAGGAACATGAACTCTACCTTCACTGCCATGATCTGCTCACTGGGCACATGCCGCATCTTCTCCACCACTCCGTACGCACCTCGCCCCAGTTCCACTATCGGCTCCAGGTCATCGGCCTTCACCTCAAAGTTCTGCAAGCAAAAAAAAAAGTCATCATGCCATGAAAAAGCTAAGAGGTACAGGCCAGGGATATACCTCAGCGGTGCGGTGTCTGCCTGAGAAGTACGAGGTCCTGAGTTTGATTCCCACTACTCAAAAAGAAAAAGCAAAAAGTAAACCAGACACTATGTTGTTGTCTGATTTTTCCAAATGTTATAAGGATTCTTGAGAGGCCACAAGATTTTCTAGCACATATGTACTGAGGATATAGCTCAGCGGTACAAACACCTACCTAGCAAGCACCAGGTCTTGAGTTTAATTCCCAGTACCAAAAAGAAAAAGATTTTTGCAGCATGCAAAAGCAAGTACTAAAACCATAAAGCCACAGGAAAAGCTTAGATTCCCGTAATACCCACTTGCATGGCATAGGCAACACAGGGAACCAACTCCACCCAACGCAGCTTTCAAATGGATTATCTTTATCATCTGTTACTGACTAGTGGTGGCTAGCTCTCTGTGGCTTTGAGAAATGCCCTCCCCACAGAATCAACTAGGCTCACACCTTTCCTGAGACCCGCAACAGCCTGATTTCAATTCCAAATTCAGAACAGCAAAAACACCGCAAGCCATTTTGCTTGAATTTCAAACTTTTCTGACCCACCCCCGAGGGCATGTTACACATACAAAAAAAATTGTTAGTGGTCAGCCAGAAAGCACACACATAAAATGGCCAAGGTGTTACCTGGGAAAGGGGACGTTTCTCACCTGATTTCCAATTGAAATGCAAGCCTTGGAGTCTAAGTCTCTGGGTGGCCTAAGAAAGACAAAGGGGAGAGCAGACATGAGATATGCCGCCCACTACCCTTCCTGAATTGTACGCGATGGGAGAGGTTTACCTACAGAGGACAGTAAAGTTCATCAGTCAAATAAAACAGCATAGCAGCACAAGCAGAATGGGGTCAGAAATGAAGTACCTTTTGAGGTGAAAATACTTCAACTCTTTGAGCTTCCATTTTCTTCTTTAACATGGGATATTATGGACTACCTTCTGGAGTAAGAGTGCATGAAATAAGATATTCCAATGCTTCACATCACACTGGGCATACAGTGGCTATCTGATAAGTAGGAGTCTTAAGTGTAAAGTTATAGAGGTAATTATGCTAGAGAAATAAGCCTTTTCTTTCATCTAAGGCCACCAATGTATGCAGTCACTTCACCACTCTTTCCACAACTGTTTTTTTTTTTCAAACAAACAACTCACAAAAGTCATAGAACATGAGAGCTTCCAGTGTAGTCCCTTCCTTCATAGATGGACAAAAGGTTCAGGGAGGCGGATGGCTTACCCCATCCCGAAGAACTCCTGATTTTCATCTCAGCATCCTCTTTTCTACCAGCCTGTCCACTCAAGTCCAGGGACTGTACATCATGAGCATGTTCATCAGTGATCTTCCAAGAAGCCAAAGGTTTGCTCACTGTGTGTACCCATAGTCTCCTGTGTGTTCTTATTTCTATTATTTCAACAACCTCTCAGTCAGCAGCAATTTACTTTAGAGAAAGACATTTGGCTTTGCACAGGCACCTAATTAGGAACCTATCAAGTTATTTTCTTAAATAAGTGTACCCAAAGTGTTATGATAAAAGTAACAAATACCAAGAAATATATTGCTAACATGCTCAAACGAACAGCACAACTTTGGGCTGACGACAGGGGATCACGGTGCTGCCCCTCACAAGGGTGGTCTAACGGGCAACTCGAATTTTTCTGGAGGCCAATCCACGGCAGAATTGTCTTCAGAAAAATACAAAGGAAAAAAGATGGAAGGGTAGAGGAAGAGAAGATAAAAAAGAGACTCATTTCCTGATGGCAATTATTCCCAATGATTATAACTGCAGCCCTTCTGCTCAAACTAAATATGCATCAAACAGTGACGAAGAAGTAGGGATAGAAACAGGGAGAGAAGCACGAATCTAAGGTTTTAATGGCGAGTTGACCCTTGCCTCAAAACCTCCTTGATATGCACAGAATACTTGAAGTTTTTCCATACTACCTTACTTATTTATTTTTCTTTTAGCAAATTAACAATGGTTGTTATATTACATATTGTTTTTTCAAAGTAGTTGCTCAGATTACCAGATATAGGTATAAAAGATTGATTAAACAATGAAGCATTAATTTAGCTATTTTGTGCGTGCATATGCATATATATGTATATATATACATTTTCCTTCCTTCTTTTCTCCTTTCTCCCATCCCGGTTGTTTATCTTTTTTTTAAGGGAAAGGACAATTTCCATACTAATCTAAAATAGAAGCCAGGGAGGAGGGAGAGAAAACAAAGAAAGACAGAACATACCACACACGCACACGCGCGCACATGCACACACCCAAATGATAGTGACTCTCTTGTGCATCTTGTATTTCTAAGCAGAAAATTTGTCTTCAGCAAAGTTTTCCAAAAGAGTCAAATGATTTTGACACCTAGTTTTTCATCCTTAAAATGTCTAAACCTGTTTTTCTTTAGTCATTCCAATTTGCTTGCACTAATTCCTATATTCTATAATAGGGCTTGGCAAATTACAGCCTAAAAATGACTTTTAAAAGTTTAATTAGTTGCAAAACACCACCAACAAAGGATAAGCAGAAGATGCCCTTGTGGCCCAGCTCATCTAAAATACTATCTGATCTTTGAGAAAAACGTTTGCTGACTCCCAACTCTATACGAAATGTGAATTACACCTGACACCCTTGATTAAGGGTTAAGCAAAATCCTTGTGAGTTTTCAGCAAAGCAAAATTAAGAAAAGCAAAATCCTTGTGAGTTTTCAGAAAAATTTTGATGTTCAAAAAAGTTTGTGAGTTTCAGAAGCCACACAAATGTTGTCAGTAGCACAGAAAATAAAACTCAGCCTTGAACTAGAGGGGGCAAAGAAGGGTAGGAAATACGAAAATTGGACAAAGTTATGATCCTGCTGCAGTGCTGCCCATCTGAGTCTAAATGAAAGAACTTGCACCCAATTCCCAGGCCTTCTCTAAGAAAAGTGATTAATCCAACCACACCTCGGGCCTTTGGGTGCATGGACACTGCCAAAAGCATCAGACAATGCAGCCAGGCCTGACAGCTCAGACTGAATTAACTGACACTGTGCTCTTTCTGTCCAGAGCCGGACATATTCATTTTCCAGGGGCATTAAGACTCTGCAGGAGGTTAAAACTGTGGGTGGATGCTCTCTGTCAATTATTCAATATTTTTAGTCCTTTGGGAAAAGAACTAGGCCTGTTGTAGAAGTCTTTTTCTGGAAGACCAAAGATTTCCTAGTCCTAGTATTTTATATGACCAGCCAACTTTGGTTTATTATAATTATTTAGTTCACTGGTCTCTATATTATTAATTTAATAATGAGTTTTATTAAGGGCCCACTGGAGCCAGAGACTGTGCTAGATCAGTTACATTAAGCAGCTTCTTTAATTTTTACAACACTTAGAAGTATCTTTTACTTCTATTGTAATGCAAAGAATTGACACTGAAAGAAATTAAATAACTAATGGTCATTCCAAGAGATGGTGGCATTGCAAGCCAGAGCAGCATGGGCTTCTCAAGCACAGAAGGAAAGGATGTTGCTGCCATGACCTGTTTGGTCACACTCTCACCCGGTTTCATATGTGGCTAAAAATACATATGAGAGTCAGAGATCCTGAGTTTATCTGCTGTCTCCGCCACTTAGAAGCTGCCATAATAAACAACCTGGAGCCACCGTTCACTGAGCAATTACAACGAAGCAGGTACTAAGCTAGACATTTAATACGCGTTATGACATCTAATCCTCCTACTAAGCACATCATGTTTATTCCTATTTTTAGAAGGGGAAACTAAGGCTTACTGCGAGTAAGTGTTTTTGCCTAAGGTATTTAACAAGTGGTGTTTTAATCCCAAATCTAAACCTCAGCACTGTGTCTCCAGAGCTTGAATTCACCTTACCCGTGAGGTTACACTAAGGACTCCGAGCAAAGTGCAAGAACCTTACACAGCTGTGTTGTTTCACTACCTGAGTGAGAGGAATAAAACCTGCCTCCGGAGCCTCTTGTGAGGGTTAAATGAATTGATACTAGCATGGAAGTGACTCGCAACTAACGTTACTGCCAATCCAGTGACGGGACCGCTCAGAAACCTGAGTCAAAGACACACTTGATATCAGCAAGTCAAAGAAAGAGCTCAAACTAGAGGACCACACACATAGAGCTAGAGATAAAGGACCTCTGTCCCAGGCTATTTACTTTTCTGTAGCACAGCAGAAGGCTGTAAGAATCACCACACCAACCTCAAAAACTTGCCAAGAGGAGTACAAAATGTGGAAGCTACCTCTCTACAAGTATAATCTTAAACCTCAGTATTAAAATAATAAAAATAACAAAAAGAAGAAAAAGACTCTGAGCTGAAGAGGCGTAGTGTACAACAAGAAAGTGACATTCTTGGCTTTACAAAGTTAAGCAAAAAAGTGTATTCGACATAAAAAACAGAAACCACTTTAATACTTGTATAGATTCCTATTTGTTTGCTGATACCAAGGAAGATTTTCAGAAATGTATAAAATACGGAAAGTTAACATACGTTAGGAAAGGACAAAACGTGTGTTTCACAGAGAAAGATAGCGTAGTATTCGGAGCTTTATTTTAGAATTCATTTTTTTTCCTTGCCACAGTGCTGAGGACGAAATGCAAAGCTTCACTCATGCTGGGAAAGCCCTGTACAGCACTACTCAGCTCCAGTCTGAGCCTGCTACAAGAATATATTTAAAGGAAAATATCAAAAAGTAAGAGTAAGAGCAAAAAGCATTAAATTGAAAACAGGAAAACAATAAAATATATCAAATTCTTTAAAAAGTTGAAAACCTTAAGCAAAACTCACAAAGGTAACAAGAGAGAAGACACAAATTACTAACATCAGGGGCAAAAAACCCCAGGATATCACAACAGACCCTGCAGCCTTTGAAAGAATAATCAAGAAATACTACAACATTACTCTCACCAATTTTGCTATTTAGAAGCAATGTACCAACTGCTCAAAAGTCACACTCTATAAAAAGCCAGGCAAGATGAAAATGATCATATAAAAATACCTGTATCTATTAAAGAAATTATATTTGTAATTTAGAAGTTCCAGAAAACTATCCAGGCAAATTTTGTTTCACTGGAAAGTTTTAACAAACATAGAATTAACACCAATATTTACCAGAAAATAAAAAAGGAGCACTTATTACTAACTCATTTTTATGAGGCCAGTATTACTTTAATACTAAAACTAGAAATCAAGACACAACTGAAATAATAAAGAGCACAGAACAATATCTCTCATGAACTTTGATATAAAAATCCTCCATGAAACTAGCAAATCAAATCTAACAATAGATTTTTTAAAATTGTACTACATCATGTTATATTATTTGGGGGATATAAGATTAGCTCAGTGTTTAAAGATTAATTGATATAATTCACAATATTAACACATGAAAGCAGAAAAAACTTATAATCACATCAATTGATCTACATGAAGTAGATTACTTTATGTAGATCACTGGATCACTTTACATCGTGATCTACCTTATAATAAAAATTTATAATAGCAATTTATGATAAAAACTCATTGATAAAAAAAATTTTCACTATAATATGACCAGAGAAGAACTTCTTCAAATATAAATGGTATCTTTAAAAAAAAATGTATATTAACACCAGAATTAAAAGTAAGGGGTTGAAGCCAGGCAAGAGGGCACATGCCTGGAATCAGTACCATTACTTTTCTTGTTGCTGAAACAAAATACCCAACACCCGATGTTAAAGAGCAAAAGGTTAATGTAGCTCACAGTCTGCAGGGGTTTCAACCCATAAGCAGCTGCCTCCAAGGTAAGTTGGCACGGCAGAGGAGAAACAGTTCATGGCAGGCAGAAGGCAGCAAAAGCAAGCAAGGGAACCACAGCTCTTTCTATCCCTTAAATCTTACCCAGGCTACCTGCCCTTAGCATGGGTAGCACTCACACCCTTAATCCTGGTGCCCTTGATCCTACCACTGCACCATAAATCAACCCCAGCATCACACCCTCCAGATCCAGCCACCTCTGAAAAAGCCCCACACATGACTGCATGAGGCTTTTGGGGGACAACTAGACACACACCATAACAACCACTTACAACTGATCCAAAGAAAAGTAAATACTTAGATACAAATCTTAATGCTAATATAGATGATCTACATTATAAAATGCTAATAAAAGAAAAGACAAACATTCAAAGAATTAACAACATTTACCATAAAATAAAAAAGGAACATTAAATACTTAGACACAAATCTTAGTCAATACTAATACAGATGATCTATATTATAAAGAAATTCACCATCTTATGGATTGGAAGACTCACATAATAAAGCTATCAATTCTCCTGAATTGATCTACAAGTTAAACTCAATTCCTAATAAAATGTCAGGAAGTTTCTTTGGTGACATGAACAAACTGAGCATAAAACTTATATGAAAGAGAAAGGCCTTTTTAAGAGTCAGCATAATTTTGAAACAATGAACAAAATTGGAAGAATCACTTTTCCCAATGTTATGAATTTATAGAGAGCTGTAGAAATCAAGACGATGTGATACCAACATCTAAATCAGTGGAACAGACAATCCAAAATAGCTCAACATAAATATGCCCAACTGATGTTAGATAAAGGAGCAAAAGAAATTTAAGGGACGAGGGACAGCCTTTTCCACAAACTGGACTGGAACAACTGGAAATCCATTGGTAAAACAATATAAAGCTGAACTTAATCTTCATATGTAGTTGTGTAACAGTTAACTCCAAATAGGTCATGAGCTTAAACATAAAACTGTAAAATCTCTAGGCAAGAATACAGAAAATCTTCAGGACCTAGGACAAGGCAAAGGCTTCCTAGTCTTGTTAGCAAAAGCATGATCTTTAAGAAACATAACTGATAAACTGAATTTTGACAGAACTTAAAACTTTTACTCTGTGAAACATCCTGCTCAGCGGCTGGAGATATAGCTCAGCAACACAGCAGCTGTCTGGCAAGCATAAGGTCCTGAGTTCGATTCCCAGTACCAAAAAAAAAAAAAAATCCTGCTTAAGGAGTGAAAAAACAAATTATAAACTGGGATAAAATGTCTTCGTATCACATATTTGAAAAAATCTTTTTGTCTAGGAAAAGTAAGTAAGTTTCTGAAGTTAACAATTAAAAAAAACTAGTTAGAAGTCTAAAGATATGTACAGACATTTCAGCAAAGAACATATGTGGACGAAAAATAAACACCTACAAACCTATCCTACATAAGTAGCCACTAGAGAAATTCAATTTAAAACCATAGTGCGATAGTACTCTTTATCAGAAAGGCCAAGATGCAAAACAGTAAGAGCACCAAATGCTGAAAGGGATGTCAACAAGCTACATCATTTATGCATTATTAGTGTGAACATAAAATGGTTAAAGCATTCTGGAAAATAGGTTGGAAGTACTTTCAAAACTGAAAATGGACTTACCATATAAGCCAGCAATTGCGCCAGTGGGTATGTATCCCAGATAAACAAAGACTAATTTTCATGCAAGACCTTATATAGAAATGTTCATGATGACTTTATTCCTAATACCCTAAAACAGAAAGCCATCTACATTTCCTCACATAAGCTGTGGTAAACCATACTCAGCATAGTACTCAGCTGTAAAGTAGAGTTCTTAAGAGGCACAAACCTTGAATGAAATGCAAAAGTGTAAGGAATGAAAAGCAAATCAATTGTAAAAGATGTCATTTATACAACAATCATGAAATAACAAAACAGTAATGGAAAACAGGTTAATGGTTGCTGGGCACTAGGGACCGGGATGTGAGGAAGAGGTACGTGTGACTTTCAGCAGACATAAAAGGGTCATACTGCACATAAAGTTGAACATATGGTAGTAGTTACCTCAACCAAAACTAATGAAGATAACAAGACTACAAGGCTATATATGTGATAAACTACATAGACACACAAACATGCACACACACACACACACACGCACACACACACACACACACACACACATACAAAGGGCTTGCATGACATAAACAGTTCCTGGTAAAATCTAATTAATTTCTAGAATTTGTACCAATATGCCTTCCTTGATTTTGTATAATATATACTACAGTTATGTAACGTGGTACTATGGTGGTGGGGATTGCTGGGGACTTGGGTGCAGGCTAGGGCAAGGGTATAGGGAGCTTCCCTGTACATTTTTTGCAGTTTCTATGAATCTATATTTCCACATAAAAAAATTTAAAAGGATAGCACAGCCAGGCCACATGTTTGACTCTAAGCACTTCAGAAAAGGGAAGAGGGTGACAATTACATAGTTCACAGGAGGGAAAATAATAATTGCACAGCTTACAGGGCCACAGGATGAGGAGAACCAGTTGTTTTGAGGACCCTCCCTTACTCCAAAAAACAACCTTGATGGTAGGGATGGGAAGACCTTCTTTTATAGCTTTGCACTAAAAGAACATTCTAACTAAAGATTAGTCCCTCAGCTACCACCTAGAACCCAGGAGAGCAGTCCCCCACCCTGGCCTGTCCCTGGAAGTTCTGTACTGAAAAGTGTCTTTCTGTGACTGCGTGGCAACGCAAAAACCAAGGATCTGGTCTTAACAATAAACATGATGATTTTTACGAACACATATCAACACTAGGGGGTGCAATTTCTGACGAGCTGGGTCACAGTTAAGATCAAAACCTTTACAAAGAGAGGCACTTTGTAGACATCAACCAGGGCCTTAAAAACACCAGCTTCCACAAGGATGTCCTGTCTCTGTACTTGTTCTGGCTTGCTGGTGCCTCTACCATGATTTGATGTCTTGGAAAAGTCATTCGTCCCATGCAGATGCTCTGGTCATGACACTGGCTGGACAGGAAATACTTTTACCACCCCACAGAGAGACGAAGAAACAGAAGGAAACTCTTAGAAAGGATGCTCTGCTTCGCTAAGACTTGCAAGTACGGGTCAAAGCTCGACTCAGAAAGAGATGTTCCTTTGCCTCATTTTGCCCTCTGTTTATATGGGACAGGATTCAGGAGTCAGATGTGGTTCTTCACTAATATACCTTCTGTCTCAACCCAAGTTCTGTAACAGTGGCTGTTGCAGAGACTTGTTTCTTTATTCAGATCAATGGGGGAAAGCAAGACCATCCACATCCGGGAATCTGTCTGAGCTTGTATACATCCTCAGCTCTCAAATGCTTGTGACCCTCAATTCTTATTCAGCCAATAAATTGAGAGACCACCTCCTATGTTACTACTATGGTTATTTCAGGCCGAAGAACAGGGAGCAAATGACTTCTAATTTAAAGAGCTCTCCTTCTTCAGTCGACATCAAGGCATCCCTCACTAGTCCCAAAAGGAATCCCCAGTGGCAATCTGCGGAGTACAAGTACTTAGATTAAGAGATTGGTCTTGCCAACTTACGTGGAACTGGTCTGAGGTTGTTCAAACGCTTCTTTTGGAATTTTAAGCCCAGGGTTTCGCTTCTTGCCTATAGGGAAAGAAAGAAGGAAACAGTTAAGGTCTACGTCACACCGAGAGAGCTGGAGAAAAAGCTGAAAACGAGCTGCCATGGGGGTACACAGCCATCATCCATCCGGTCCAGATCACCAGGCAGTCTGTGCGGATCAAGAATCCAAGCACCAGCCAGCACACTTGTCTTAAATGCAGAGCAGGGTCAAGAATGGCGTTTTCCCCAGTCTAACCTGCAGATATCTGGGTAAGAATGCCGGCTACCCTTTCCTAGGAAGACTTACCCTTCGTCCCTGCTGAGAATTTGCCATCCACCTTCCTTGCTTTTCTTTTTCACAATAATCATCATGATGGACGATGCTGGTTATAGCTTTTTTTTTTTCTTTTTAATGTCAGTGACAGGCAGTCACCACTACCTTGGTATCCTACAACCTTCCAAATGTGCCTGTGGACAATCGCTCGCATTAACAATGGAAGTAGAATAACAACCGCTTTTCCGCTATCCTGCTCTGCGCCCTTCCTCAGTTCCCCTACCAGGAGTTGAAAACCCTATGGACGGGTTTGAAAACATCCAACCTAGAGTAATATTTACTTATATTTGCTCAGCACCAAGATCGATTAGATACCAGATGGGCTCAGGCAGGGAGGTTACCACTTCCTGGGGGGCCAGATGGGTTCGCAGTGCAACCTGACGCTGCTCATCCATGAGCTGAAACTACAACAGAACTTGGCTCAAGTACTTTTGTTGATGAGTCAGAAAGAACAGACTGAGAAATGCCAGCTCGGGAAGCAGGTCGGAGAAAACAGTCTTTTAAGGGCCTGGGATTTTTCTCCCTGTATAGAGAACCTCTGTTTCTTTGCTCTCCTCAGGGGAAACCAAAGCAGAACTGGATAGAAGGCCCCCAGTTCTACTTCCTGGTTCACATCTTCCCTGCCCCACAAGTGAGCATTTCAGAGCAGACAGAGCCCTGGGTGACATCCTGGGTAGATTCTAAAGCTGCAAAGAAATGTCGGAAATCAAGTATGTAATCTCCTTACAGGAAGATGACAACTGAAGACTTGGGGACTCGATCAGTATCACAGAGTCAGCAATGGCCTTGTCAGAATCAGAGTCCAGGACTCCTGACCCCCAAGTAAGAGGCTTTTTAACCCACTGTTTCAGAATGTGAAAATGCAGACATGATGGGATTTCCAGTTTTTCCATTCACCAAGGACCACCAGAATGACTTCCCATCTGACTCTCTCCCCCATTGTAAACTTGGGAAGGTACATCAATACCCACGGCACCAGACTGATATGAGAATAAAATCAGATAATGAATAAGAGAAAGCCCAGAGGTACCATAAAGAGCTCTTGATTACAATTACATGGAAAAACAATCTGTACGGTCAGTTTCCCTCTCTCTTTCTGTGCCCTCCCTCTCTTTCCCCCTTTGTCTTTGAGTGATACTACAGACTGAACCCAGGGTCTTCTCTGAGCTATATCCCAGCCTTTTAGTTTTCTTACTTTTTATTTTGAGATGGGGTCTTGCTAAGTCACTAAGAAAAATCATTTGAAATTCACAAGCAAAATGTGTCATGTTATCAACACCCGGTACAATGTGTAACTAAGTTTTTCTTTCCATTTCTTCAAAATTCAATATGTAAACCAATTCTATCAAGTTTCATAAAGCCAGAAAAAAAAATATGTTTAGCAACAGACCCAGAGAAAGCCTTGTAGGAATATCTTTAGTCCAGCAACTTTTCTCAATTCTTTCTTTATTTCTCTCTATACATCGTATAAGACAAAACTCACCATTTACTTGAAATGTGTAGCACCATTTAGGACATTTTATTCATTTTATTCAATTATTCGACACAATGCAATGCCCACTGACGCTACATGGGGCTTTAGTACATACCAGGAACTCTGCTAGGTGCCTGTCTGATTGTAAATACCTGAAGAGACAAATGGTCTATTTCCAACAAGCTTTTTCCAGGAGGCTCAGTCAAAAAGTCAGAGGATGCTATTTCAAATAAGACAGTGCAGCAGGGAATGAATGACAGATTCAATTTATTCAAATAATTATACACACAGCCTACTACACGCGACAGGTAACTCAGGTCATCTCAATGACAAAATTCTATAGTTCTCTCAAATAAAACAAAACTAAAAGCAAAATGTATTTTGCCTGTGAAGAAAGGCCCCAGTGCTCATGCAAGGAAGCCAAAAGCTGAAGTTACTCTTCAAACTCCTACCTCCTTCTTTTGTTCATTTCTAACGCTTGTAAGATGGAAGTAAAAAGCTATTTATTGAGAAAACCTCCTTTGAAAAACCCAAGTAAAGCAAGTAATTAGGTACAATTTCCTATAGTATTAAAACATCTATCCTGAACATGACAGAAAATGAGAGAGAAAGGGAGAGACTTGTTGGCACGGACAGCAAAAGAATAAATGACTGCAATAAAGTCTCAAAGGGGAGGTAAGAAGTCAGTGGTTCTCTCTCCACTTCACCTGAACCCCAGCCGCTCTACCCGGACATCAGACATGGACACCACTCTCCCGCCGAATCTGCTGCCTCCTTACTGAAACTAAGCCAGCTACTTTCCTCTGGACTGGCTCCCTAACTATATATAAGCTTCAGATTTGCATAGTCTTCAGACTTTTATAAATCTAACATTCCAAAGTCTAGCAAACTCCTTTCAGCAACAAGGAAAAGGTTGTTCCAGGAGACACAAAACCTAGCTGAAATACACGGGTAGAAAACCGCCTGTCCTCACTTAAAGAAATAGATCAAATAAAAGGGAAATCATAAGCACATACACAGCGACATTCCAGAATTCACGTACTTGCCCATCTCTGAAAGAGCCAGCAGCTCTGACGAAGTTTTGAAGGCTGCAGGAAAAGCCAGCAGAAAACCCCACAGGAGTCATTCTTTACTTAGTTCTAAAGACCACACACTTCAGCTGGGAGAAACTAACCAGACCAGACTCCACCTCCTCCGCCAGTTCGAATTGCAGCAAAACTCTCTCCGGGAGTTCTTCGTTCCCAGGGAAACTGCAGCTCAGGAGGAGAGACCGGAAGTGGATCCATTTGGACACCCAGCCAGGACATTTATCATTAACCAGACTCGGAGAAGTAAATCCATAAAGTAATTCTGGTCAGTACAATGTTCTCCAGCCTCCCTGTAAATGCCTCTTTTATTTGTTGAAAGAAAGAAGAACAATACATGGTCAGTTTTCAGCTGCGTTTAGTTCAGAGCAGTCTGTTGCCCTTAGGAAAGCTGCCAACACCTGACGCTCACACTGAATACTAAGTTAAGAAAAATAATAATTAAAGGGGGAGGGAACCATAGGGCCAACTATGTTAAACGACATTTTCTGTTGATATTCTAAGCAAAAATGAAAAGAAGTCAGAAAATAGGCTTGAGATTATGTCCCATGCGAGCAGCAAGCCTCAGAAAGAGGCTTCTGTGTCTTCCCGGCCTGTTCTTAGTAAAATTCTGCAGGGAGGAATCCTTGCTGGCCTCACTGGGCAGGCAGCACTCTATTGCATGAGCCCCTGTCACACCCATGCATTTTCTCTGAAAATACTGTGGTTCCAACACACATGTATATTTGCAAAAGTTATCTTACACTAAAGCTGGGTCCTAATAATCCTGGCCTGCAGCAAAATAGCATGGGGGAGACGGGTGTGCGGGCAGGGTTGCCAGTAGTTAGAAAATATTTACCAGGCCACAGAAATGTACACTAGCTTTGACTGTGTGGAAAAGCATGGGTTACACGAGTCCTGCCCAGCACCCACTCACAAAGGGTGAGCACAAAGGGCTCCTCTGATGTGCCTTATTACGTAAAGCAGACAATTGTGCTGTACGGCCAAGCCAGACAGCACAGGGGCCCCACACGCTCTGCAGAAGGTGGCACCCTGAGGATATGCTGATGCTTAAATATTTGTCAGCTTGGCTAAAGGCTGGACGGCATGATTCGGAGGGTTTACAGATTCACAAAAGGATGGTGGTGCTTCCAGCGCCAAATTTATTTTAAAAATCTGTTTCCCAATATGAATGGGATTTCTAGCCAAGTAACTGGCAACCTGAAAGCCTTGGCTGCCCGCTCCTTCCTCCTTGCGTCTAGGCTTAAGTTCCAAGTGTAGCTGGCAATGAAACTGGCAGAGAAATGTCATTAGCTCTTGTTCAGTTGCAGTGATTATATGCAGAACAACAAAGGCAGCAGGGAGGAGCAGGAATGAATGGAGATAGCTGTCTTCACAGCACCCCGATGTAAATGGACAAGGGTTCCTCGGTGCTCCAAAGCCACTGGCCCCATGCACCACTGCAAACCCTAGCAGTGCCCTGGGACTCTCTGGAATTACAGGAAGGGTAGAAAAGAAAAGCTGAAAGGTTCATTTGAAAACCTGCCGTCACTTTGATTTCAAGGAGGCGAAGTGGTGGCGAACCTATGGCACACAGAGCCCTCTTTGTTGGCACACGAGCCAACTGTATGTTGTTTTCTCTGAAGTAAAGCCTCAGTATTCAGGTTTAATTGCAGCGTTGGCACCTTGCCATCAATGAGTGGGCTTGGGGCTGCAGGGTGGGCACTCGGTCTCTTAAAGGTTCGCCATGAATGTCTTAGGAGCTTTCCAGGCTCTTTCCACTGCCTGGAGGGCCCCAGTGCCTTGTGGATGGAAACTCAGTCCGCCAAACTCAGCTCACTGACTGTATACCCTGCAGAACCTTCCCACACCCCTCTCTCTACAACAGGTCCCCGTGGCTGTCTTCCATTTATTTCCCTCATAACCCGTAACTATTCTATTGCTGTGCTTATTGGTTTTGCATCTGTTTATTCTTGTGTACTACCTATCTCCCGCACTAGAATTTCAGTTGCATGATGGCAGTGCTCTTGCCCAGTCCCTGCATGTCATAAATATCTGTTGGCTGAGTATTTGCTCAACCAGTATGAGCTATCTCTCTGTCTTTGAGGTAAAACTGCCAATAGTTCACCAAAGGGAGATATTTCAAGGGACAAACTTCGTTAAGATGCAAATTTTGCTTTCAAAGAGTCCGGGTATGAAAATTCGGTTGCTATCATGGCAGTAAGTATATGCGGAGGATGTTATAAGAATTATACCCCAAAAGCAGGAGAAAGGAAAGCAGGCAAGGAAACCAGGAAGGAAGGAGGAAGGAAGGAAGGAAGGAAGGAAGGAAGGAAGGAAGGAAGGAAGGAAGGAAGAAGGAAGGAAGGAAGGAAGGAAGGAAGGAAGAAGGAAGGAAGGAAGGAAGAAGGAAGGAAGGAAGGAAGGAAAGTGGAGAGGAGAGGACAAGAAAAAAGAAATTAAAAGAGAACAGAAAGAAAAAGAGGCAATAAAAAAGAGAAAGGTCCCATAAAGGGATACAAAAAAAGTGTGTTTCTCATTGTTGGTTGAGTTTTCTTTTTGGTTTTCTAACACAGGGTCTCACTACGTAGTTCTTGTTAGTCTTGAACTCTGTGTAGACCATGCTGGCCTCAAACTCACAGCACCTTCCTCCCTCAGCCTTGAGAGTGCTGGGATCACAGGGCTGTACCACCGTGTAGTCCATAGGTCTTTGATACCACATGAGGATTCACTAGACAACATTTCTTCTTTATAAATATATATATATATATTTAAAATGTTTCCCAAAAGTTCAACCTGGGTGTGTTCTCACAGGCCTATAATCTCAGCACCTGGGAAGCTGAGGCAGGAGGATCACAAGTTCAAGGCCAGTCTGGACAATCTAGAGAGTTCAAGGCTAGCTGCAAATATAGTGAAACTCTGTCTCAAAAATAACAATAATAATAATGGGACAGATTCTGACCATCAGGACTTGGGAAAGCAACAAGTGGAATTGCAAGTAGAATAAGGACGCTCTCCCAGTGGTGGGAAAAGACAGTGTAATGTGTTCAAAGAATTCTGAGCTGTCTACTTTGGATAAAGTGAGAAATGGTGAGAGAAAGAGGCACAGAAGGGTAGGATGGGATGAAAAAATGTAATAGCATGAATAATCGATTACAAATTTCAGACTTAGGAAGGAAAGTCACTAGGTTTTTGAGAAGGATGTCATGCCTCATGTACAGTACAGGAAAGAAGACACCAGAAGAAGATCAGTTAAGCTGGTATTTGCAGGCATTTTGAAACTCACATACACACAAACACATGCATGTAAACTCACACAGGCCTTGATGTTTTCAGCCCTCAAGCACTGCTCACATTTTCCCCATTACCTGTCTTCCCTGGTCAGCTTCACGCAACCAGGAAACTTGCAAAAGCCCCAACTGTAACCAGTGCCCCTCCTCCGTGGGACCACAGTACCTTGGACACCATCTTTAATCTCCCCTCCTACTCCAATTACTGAGACACACCTGTGCATCCAGAGTTTTCGCTCACAAAGCACGTTTTTGAAAGCCTGACCCCAGATCTTACCATCTACAGAGTAAGCTCTAGACCCAAGAAATACGAGGCAGAGACTAAGTGATCTGGCTGATAAATAAGTCGCTTAAAATTTGCAGGCCCAAAATCTGTAAGTGCTGGTAACTTAGTGAATAAGAAATGGATAGAGGAATGAAATCAAGTGGCAGGAAAAATACGACTAATTGGAATAGTCACCATCATCAGGCTTTTCCACACTGAGATACAGTGAAGTGAAAGATCTTTCCATTTTTGGAAATCCTGTTGGATTTCTTTTTTCAGAGTACTGTCATTTTCGCGGTATAGATCTGTTACTGCTTTTGTTAGATTTCAACTTTTTGGATGTTATTGTGAAAGGTGTGGTTTCTCTAATTTCTCTCTCAGTGTGTTTGTTGTTTGTGTACAGGATGCTATTGATTTTTGAGTGTTGACTGTATCCAGCTACACTACTGAATTTGTTCATTAATTCTAGGAGTCTTTTGGCGGAGTTTTGGGGTCTCCCATGCAGAGTAGCATGGCATCTGCGAATCATGATAATTTTACTTTAAAATTTAAAAACATTTTTAAAACATGAAGTGAAAGAAGAAAAACAGGCCAAGGGAAGTGGGCAGTGGAGAAAACACAGATAACAACGTTCAGTTCTGGTGTGCTAAGTGTAAGATGCCGGAGAAAGGTGTCAGACTTCAAACAGACAAATGAAGCTTCCGGTGAGTGTGGGAGTTGTGTAGATCTGGGAGTAACAGAGAATCAGAAAGGTGAATTAGACAGACAAGGAAACAGGAACAGAAGGGAGGAGGCATCCAGCACAAGATACTTTAAGAGAATAAAGAATCACTGAAGGACACGAGTCCCTGGGCCTGTCAGGGACGAAGGAGGCAGAGGTGCATGGCAGCCTCAGAGACTGGGAAACGCCCCTGTTTTCAAACAAATGAAAGCATTCAGGAGGCTTCAGACAGTTTGTGTGACTGAAGCTCTCTTTCTAGACCTGGAAAAAGGTGAAATCTGTTGATGCTGACTACGTGCTCTTGAAAATCCCTAAAAGGACATCACAGCTCATGCCCTCTAGCTGTCAGCTAGGACCAGCACTGAAGGCAGGAGGCAGACAATAGTTGCACGGGGAACCCCCGCTGTCCGTCAGCACACACCTGCTTCCTCATTCACGTGCAGCTCCATTCACAAGCCTATTTAAAGGAAATGCAGTCATAATGATGGTAAAACCACCACCACTCTAACATAAAAATACAGCAAGAGGCGGCAAAGAAACTGAGGTGTGCAGTCTTTTCAAATTTGCACACTGAGGTTTAGTAAGGTTTAAAAAGAACACTCATTTTTTAAGAGATTAGATACAAAAAATGTTTACAAGTGAAAGAAAATGCTTTTAGCATTTGTTCCAAAAATAATTTGGGGGCCAGGCATGGTGGCACAAGCCTGAAATCCCACCACTTGGGGAGGCTGAGGCAGGAAGGTCACCACAAGCTCAAGTCTAGCCTACATAGGAAAACCCCATCTCAAAAAACTAAAAAATGATTTGTGGAGATAGAAAGAGAGATATAGCCAAGAGCTGATAACTGCCAAAGGTCTAATTAATATAGGCAGCTCACTATATTGTGTACTTTTGAGTATGTTTGAGATTTATTGAGATACAAAGGTTTTAAATAACAACAGAAACACAGAAAGCACTCAGTATTCAGAGGATCATAAGAAAGGGGTTCTTTTCCCTTTTTGGATCAAGGTTACTTTTTGTTCTGGGGCTGGGGATGAAGCCCAGGATCATGTGCACACTGGACAAATGCTCTTGCACTGGCTTCCAACCTAGCCCTCAAGACTACAGTTTTAGTAACTGTGATCACCTCGCCTATAACCAAGGAAAACTATAGGACTTTAATGTTGTTTGAGTCAGCTGCTTTTTTTTATTTTTTGCAATACTGGGGATTGAACTTAAGACCTTGTGCTTGCCAGGCAGGCGCTTATTCCACTGAGATATATCCCCAGCCCTGAGTCAGCTGCTTGAAGACTGAAACCACAGGAAATACACAGGAAGCTCAGCTATAATCATTTTTAGAAGCTACCGCCATAGGGTCTATACTGCCTCTCTCCCAGTGTGTTACGATTTACATCTTAAATGTCCAGTAAAGGTTCATGGGATGAGAGCTTTATCTCCAGCTGATGGTGCCATTGGGTAGCAGTGGAAGCTTTAGGAGATGAGACTTAATGGAAGTTAGGTCATGAGGGGCAAACCCCTGAAGAGGACACTGAGACCCCAGCCCTCTCCCACTCTGTGGTGGATTGACAACTGGTGGTCACCTTGTAACACCGAGCTGAACTGAAGCAGCCAGCGTGGTGCTGGGTGTGGGAGGCCCATCTGAGGACCATTGCTGGCAGTATAAGAGGCAGAGCTGGAGAAGAAAAGAGCTGTTGGAGCTGCTGGAGCTGTTGGTTTTCCTGGGGCCACTGTTGGTTCTCTTGGAGGAGCTTGTCATGCTAGCTTTCATGAACTTGGCTGTTCTCATCGCTGAAAGAGCTTGGGCCCTTGTCACTGAGAATGTCTGCGGTTCATTTTGGGGAAGCTCTGATCCTCACTTTGAGCATTGCTTCCTGGCTCAGGAGGCAAAGATTGTGTGCTGTTCAGTGTCCTGGAGAAGCTTGTTGCGCTGGCTCTCCTGATACAGACTCAGCTGTTCTCATCATTGGAAGAGCTCAAGACTTCACTCTTACTGAGGATGGCTGTGGTACTTTTCAGGGGAGCTCTGGTTCTTACTTAGAATGTCACTTCCTGGCTCCAGGGCAGATCCCTCAGCCTGCTAGCACAGATCCTTCATCCCGCTGGCACAGACACTTTAGCTTCCACCTTTGATCTTGGAGCCTTCTTAGCACAGATTCCTGAAACAGGCCTGCACAAGACATTGTCCTGGGCTCTTGGCCTCCATATGGACTCATGGGGGACATTGTTATGGGCTCTAGGTCTTCAACTGGACTCTTGCAAGACATTACCATGGTATCCAGGCCCTCAGCTGGCTTCTTTGGTCTTTAGTGTGTTGGCAGATTTTGGGTGATTATTATAAAATCCTATAAACTATGTGTTCTGTATTATTCCCCTTGCAAAACTCCAAACTGTAACACTCGCCCTCTGTCTCTGTCTCTGTCTCTGTGACTATCTCTACCTCTCAGACACCATGATGTAATCAGCCCCTCCACCACATGCCTCTACCATGATGTCCCGCCTCCCCACAGGCCTAAAATATAGTCATTGACCATGAACTAAACCCCTAAAACTGTGAACCAAAATAAATCTTTTGTCCCTACCAATTGACTGACTTGTGCATTTTGCTACAGTGATGGAAAGCTGACTTACACTCAGCTCTATTTTCTTTCATTGGATATATTTTACCATAACGAGGTACACCTTAAAAAGAAGCATCTGGGATTCCTCTCTAGAAGGATAATTTTCATTACCTTGCATGATGTCCTCTCTACAAACACTCAGAAGAAAGTGCGCAGTCTGTTACAGGAGTTTGCTTCTCCTGCAGTGATGAACCAGTCCTTTCCTGTGGGCAACGCCAGTGATGCTGCATTACTTGTTTCCATGCGTAAGGTAGGAGGTTAAAAAATTCAGGGCTCACTGGAAAGCACATTCATATTCATTTCTGGGCGTGTTGTTTTGTAGCTCTACTTTGCTTCCGTCTTACCTACTCTTTTAGTAGCACTTTACTATGGAACATTTTAACTCTAGGAGGAGGTGCGTGAAACAGTTCCACGCAGTCCATGTGTATGTATTTCCCGGCTGCAGCAGTACCAACTCGGGGACAATTTTATTTCATCTTTATTCTACCCACTTCCCCAGATTAAATAATTTTTTAATAAACATCTTACCCAATGTCTCTAAAGCAAGTGGCTATTTTATAAACAGAATCACAATAACCGTCATCATACCTGCTCACAAAATTTCTTACTACCTGCTTAGTGTTAAAATTATAGTCTAGGATATTTTTAAATCGCTGTACGTTTGAATCAGGATCAAAGTCCAGTGCATGCCTTGTGATTGGTTGAGAAGCTTATTAGTTTCTCTGTGTCCCTTTCCCTCTCTCTCCCTCTCTCTCTCTCTCTCTCTCTCATTCTTGGTCTCCCTCCATCTCTGCCCACCTCTATCTGAGGTCCATCTCTATCCATTTCCCTCGTGCTATCTATACCTGCCTCTCTCTCTGTCTCTATCTCAGTTTCTATCTCTGTCTTTCTAGTTCTGCAGATCAAACTCAGGGCCTTCATACTGAAGTACAACCCCAGTCCTTTCCTTAGTTTTATTTTCAAGCATAGTCTCACTAAATTCCCCAGATTAAGCTTGAATGCGCAATTCATTTCCCTCAGATTCCCAGAGTGCCGGAATTACAGGTGTCCACCAGTACCTGATTCATGAGTCTCAGTATTTTTGTTTGGCAAAATTATTTCATAGGTAGCCTTCTTTTATTTTAAAGAGAATTTAAAAAAAAAAAGAACAACAGCAAAATGCCAACCACATAGATAAAAATACAACAAAGCAAAAACAATAAGAATGATACAGGGTTTCAGAACAAAATGATAGGGATTAACAGTGGTTGTTGTATTACAGATTGTTTTCTCCATCGAAGTTGGTCAGATTACCAGATGTAAGAATGCAAGATGAATCAAATCATTAAAGACAATGAAAAATAAAAAAATTATAAACAATACAGAGTTTCACCAAACAAGATGACTGGAATTTGACAGTGGTTGTTCTGTTGCATGGGTAGTCTTATTTACTTTAAATCTATGTCAAATTTCTGTATTACATGCAATCTAGCAAGTTATCTTAAATTCGTAATAGGAAAAGTAAGAAATGAATAAATAAGTAATCCCTCAAGAATACTTAGGAGTTTATCTATTTATTTTGTTGTTTTTGTTGCTGTTGTTTTGGGTACTGGGGATCGAACTCAGGACCTTGTGCTTGCCAGGCAGGCACTTGTGCCGCTGAATTATATCCCCAGCCCAGGGAATTTAAAAATGTTTTAAAATTATCACTTTGGTGAATAAACAGTTATATCTCATTTTTAATCACATTTTAAAAAATATTTAATGATGCTCAGTAGTTTTTATATATCCACTGACATCTGTATTCATTTTTCCATGAACTACCTATTCAAGTTATTTGCCGATTTTTATACTAGGCTATTATTGGTTTACTTGTAAAACAGGACATTGTTCCTTTTGCAGTCAATGTTGCAACACACACAAACACACACTTGGGTTTCTGTTTCTAGTTTTCTTCTTTGATTGTACAAAAGGTTAAACTTTGACATTCGCCTATACCCTGTGCATTTTTATGAGGCAGGACATGCTTTCTCCTTCCACAGTGACCAGCTTTTTGTCCCAGTACCACCTGCTAATCCTGCTAGTCTTTGCTGAAGCAAAGAAGGAAGAGACGCTAACCTCCTGCAGGCCTTTCTAACTTAATGACAAATAGGAGAGAAAAAAAAAAAAAACATGATGAGAAGGAAATATAGTCCTTTCGCCAGACCTGGAGCACATTTTGAAATACTATGTGATCCAGCCAATAAGAAACAAGAGGCTAGAGAAACCGTAGCCAAAGCAATCTCAAAAACTATGGCCCAATTCTTTGCCCTGAAACTCCAACTCTCCAGTCTGGAAAACCTCAGTCCAATACTTTGCTACCATGGTTGCTTCTGCAATATCTGGTTACCTTTCTCTACAGAGAAACCAGACATTGTTGAGAGTCCTGTTTTGCAAAGCACAGCCTGGCAAAAGACCACGGTGGCCTTTGCCTTTCATTCTACTACACATTTTCCTGGCTTAGTGTGTCTCTCACAAGTGACATTTTTAGTTAGAGGTTCAGGATGTTCAATGAAAAAGCCAAGACTAAGAAACAGCTTCAAGGAAACCAAAAAATTTCAATATGAGATTTTCTGAAAAGGAAAAACTTAATCTATAAAAGCAAACAATTTATTTTGAAAGAAATTTGTTTATGCCAGTGGAATAATATTTCAGTGCTATTTCAAATGGCCATGTAACCCTTACCAAGAAAATTCCACAGCCCTAGAGAAAGACTGAAGCCTTCAGTTTTTACTCCTGAATAAATCTCCATCACTGCAGTGAACACATATTGCTTCAGGTAATGCCATAATTCAGGTGTCAGAAGCGGAATATGCTAATCTTAGGAAATAAGACTAGAAATTGCTACAGCCCATCACCCTGAAGTGCAAATCTGTTCATCTCCAAAGCCGAGCACAAGTGGCTAGGGATATAGCTCAGCGGCACTGTGCCTGCCTGGCAAGTGCAAGGTTGTGTGTTTGAATCCCAGTATCACACACACAAAAAAAGAGGGCAGTGAATGTACCTCAGCGCAAATGCATTGGGATTAGTCCTCAGTAATCAAAACTGAGCACAACAAAAATATAGACATTCCCTATCACGGGAGAAAAATGTTCTCCCTACCAATGTGAGCTCAAGACTATGAGTGAAAAGTGTAGATTTTTATATGCTCTAGGGTATTTCATATATACTGTTACTAAGCAATGGCCCTACACTGGTTTCAATGCCAACTCAAAATACAAGGAGGTCACTTCTAATGATCACTGTATGCACTAATTTCATAAGATTTGCTTTACATTGTAGATATTTATTGGATCAGTTTCAACTAAATGTTACTAGAGGAAATTCTCGCAGTGTTTATTATTGGCAAGCAGGAACAAAGACTAAGGCAAGCACTGTTATGTCAGATGATTCAAGACTCAAACAAAGTTATGTCCATCAAATTGGAAAACAACTCAGCATGATCCTGTGAAAACGCATCCTAGGGGAGAGGAACAAACCTCTCATAAGCTGTGAGAATGTGTCAAGCTGGGAATCTACCCCTCATCCCTAAAATGAGAATACCAGTCTCCACTTTGGTGGGGTCAAAAGAGCTAAGCAATATATGCAGCAATGCTGCATAAATATGAGCTCTGATCAAACAATTCAGTGAATACTGAAATACTTTTAGAAGTATTACAGTAAAAGACACATTGCCATGAACTTTCCTTAAAATATCCCTCTTCACATGGAATACGCTTATTCTGTTGTTCTTGCCTTGTTCTGAAGCAGTTCTGGAGACCTTCTTTTGCAAATATCTTTAGTTGCACTATCGTGCCTACCTCGGTGTCCTGAATCCATTCAAAATGCTGGTTCTTTTGTGGTCATTTTGACTTTGAGAACAAACCAAAAGTCACATAGATCCAGTGAATAAGGTGGACAAGCCCGCCTATCGGTTGGATGTCACTTGAAAGCACCCATTCACTGTAGTTTTGAATACACCTCATAGGGACTCTTAGGAAGGAGGACTTCCAGAAGTGCTTCAGAAAGTGGCAAAATAATGGGATAAGTGTGTTTGAAATGAGGAAGAGTAGTATGAGGGGGATTAAAGTCAATGTGTCTTTTACTGTAATCATTTTTTAAAAATTTATACACTCATCACATATTTGATCACATCTTGCACATATTTAATAAATGAATACTGGGAAGTTCTTTTTTCTTCATGAACAAGTGTAGAAAAATAGGAGCAACTAGACTTCATTGAGTATTTATTATATTTATGATACAGTCTTCAGCATTTCACATGACTTCCTGAATGATCATAACAACTGCATAGGGTCCTATTTCAAGACCCTGCCCAGAGACAGAGGTTTTCAGAGATGTGAACGGTTAGCTTTCCCATAGAACACAATTGCATTTAGCCCTTAAACTAAAATTGCTCTTCATCATGCGTCTGTTTCCACTAGCTTGTGGAAGGATTATTGTTGAACTGTGTCAGAGCTATATATAAGTTCCGGGATCCAAAGGAAAATGTCCTGGATTCAACCCACTGTACAGGCTTCCTACTCATATGACCAGGCTTCTGCTGATAACATATGCTGTTTACCAGGAGCTGCAGGGACATGACCTAGGGCTACTGAGGGTCTCAAGACTCAAATAAAAACCTATATTGCCATGAGCTTTGCTCTCAATTGTCTGAACTTTAGTTCCATTGATGCTAAAATGGAAAACACACAGTTGGCCAATCAAGTAGTCACTTGTCTCAGAACTGATGTTCTGGTATATTAGAGGAGAACTATATCAGTTTTATAAAGTTAGAAAGCTTTCTGCTCTTCAGTAGCTCTGTGACATGTTTTTAAATTAACACCTTAACTAACACCTCTCCCTGAAAAGGAGGTCCTGATAAATTTTAAAAGCCTGTTCCCCACCAGTCATGAATTACCTTAGCAGGAGAGTAACAGTCAAGTGACTGAAAAGTTGTGACTGTGATCACTGCTTGCAAGATTCTGTGTCTTAGGGGTGCTTATGCTGTGTTAGACAATGAACCCTCTCAACATCCCAGAAAAGTGCTCTTAGTCCATTAGTAGATTCATTGATCACCTTACCTGATGGTATCTCAACTCACTGTCTTTCCCTTTCTGAGAAGGGACTTAACAGTCCCAGGCTGGACTAAACACTTGGGGACTCTGCAACTGCTTGAGTTTTTGTACATTTGTTATTAGTTTGTTTTTTTTTTTTTTAAGGATGAGAAATTAGAGGGATTGTCAAACCAAGAAAAAAAGCCACTGGGGCAAAGGATCAAAAGAGGCCAGGGAAGGACACAGAAATGATGAGAAGTTGCGTGTCAGTGGACACCAGGTACGGAGAAGACAGAGGAGAGGCAACCTTCCAGAAAGGAATCTTTAGACGAGGCAGGAAAAGGGCAGAAAGGGTGAGAGCAAAGACAGAAACTGATGTGCCAGGAAGTCGAGAGAGGCCCTGAGTATTGACATAGAACAGGGTGCTCTGCCAAGATTTCCCACGGGGTCCTCAAAGCACGAAACCAAGGAACATTAGAAACACTCCAAATGGGTCAGCAAAGGAGTGCCTATAGATTCGGATAAAATGTGCTGACTGTCCTTACCGCTCACAAGCTTCCAAAGGAAGATGCCAGTATTATAAGAGAAACAGAAGAGAAAAATTCAAACAGGCGACTGAGCTATGCAAGGATGGAAAGTAGGCAAGATCTGAGGCATCTTCATTTTTTTCTAAGAATCTAATTCGAAGATATCAATGGATAAAGCAACAACTACTGTTGAGACCATATCACCTTGTCTATAGATTAGTTGTGATTGTACTATTTTCTATGATAATGGGTGTCTGTTTGTCAATATGTTTTTGTACTTTTATGTTTCTAAAATAAAAAAAAAAAAGAATCTCCGCTGTTTCAAAGTTGATCATTTTATTTTATTTATTTTTTATTTTTTATTTTTTTTTTTTGCGGTACTGGGGATCGAACTCAGGACCCTGCGCTTGCTAGGCAGGCGCTTATTCCACTGAGCTATATCCCCAGCCCCCAAAGTTGATCATTTTAAAACCTGGGAACTAATGACGCAGAAGTGGCTCCCAGCTCAAGAACTGTCCACAGTTCTCCACGGTCACATAGGAAGACGTGACCTATCTCACTCATCTAGAAATTTTAGAAAGTCTGCTGCTAAACCATTTGACTTCTGAATCTCGTAACACCAAGGCTTAAAATAGGACCCACGACACTACATTTGCACTCCAGATCTTATTATAATGCCACATTATAATACAATTCAAGAATCTTAGAATATGCAGAGTTGTGGAAACACCATCATAACCAATTTTAGAACATTTTTGTCACCCATAAAATAAACATCCTACCTATTACCAGTCACTTCCTATTTCCATGCAACTCTCTTCCTCCTTGTGGCCTCAGACAAGGACTAGTCAGCTCTCTGTCTCTCTCTGTTTGCCTACATTTGCTCAACATTTATACAATATGTGAACTTCTGTGAACGACTCCTTGCATCTTGGTGGGTTTTTTTTTAATATTACTAGAGATCAAATGTAGGGGTTCTCTGCTACTGAGCTACATTTCCAACCCTTTTTAATTTTCTTTTTTACTTTTGAAACAGGATCTCAATAAGTTACCCAGACAAGACTCAAACTTGTGATTCTCCTGCCTCAGCCTCCAAAGCCCAAGCAATGTTTCCAGTTGGAATCAAGAAGAAATGTTATTCCTTATTCTTCTTTTCCTACAATCTCCAAACTGAGGCTGTTTGGTGATGACTTTGCCTTTCCAACAAGTACGTTGTTTAGCTACGCTGGAGGGATAATCTTTCCTGGGAAGGTCACCCAAGTCATTCCCTCCCACATCCCTCCGACCAGTCACCCTATCCCTGAGTGGTGCCATGGCCTCTTGTTTAAGCATCCAAAAAAAGGAAGAATAAGACGGAATTTTTCCAAAGTACCCAGCAGCTCTAGTGAGAGATGCCAAGACAGCTTCCTCTCTCTCTGCCAAAGGCTACATTCTCTGGAGTGAAACACATTACAACTTCTCCCAGTTGTCCCTATATCCTAAAGCTGCTGGACCAGAAGTTTTGCTCTCAGAAAAGCTGGTCCTTTCTCAGGGGTAAAACTAGGCACAGTGCTGTTCTCGGTGCCCGCCAAGTTGCAAACAGGTTAGGGCTGGTGGGAAGAACAGAATGTCCTGTGAAATAGAGGAGGGGAGCCGAAGCAGCCACCACAGTAAGGGCTGAAGCCGTGGTGTTTCCCATACTGGGAACGAAAGTGAAACCATGTGACAAAGCTGAGGCTCGATCCACAAGGTTTTCAGAAACCGCGCCAAACTCTTTGGAATGCTTCCTTCCAAAGAATATATGCACCTGCATTGCTAAGCGGTTAAAACTATACAAATTTTTCCTTACTTTTATAACCAAAACAGAAAACATTTGACCCGAGAATGTCAGATTATGCCCAAATTCTTCTGATTGCAGACGCACAAACAACCAAGTCACTCCAGCCGGAGAAATATTATAGAAAGTAAAAGTATAATTTCCTGGATATTCTCATGTGGGTTGAAATCTGTTACATAAGGCTCCAAGAAATTGCCCAAATTCTGCGGTGGCGCTGAAGCTCTGTTATATTTAATTCTGCTGGGAATAAATAGGCCATTCATGAGGACTAACACATTTTTCAAATAAAATAAATAGCTTCAGCCATTGTAGTAGCCTCTTTCCTTACAGAAGGCAGGCTGTTCCAGATATTCTGGCAGAAGCTGTAATCACTGGTCACTTCACGCTTCCTTCTGAGCATTTACACAACCACATTATTTTTCTGTGCATTGAGTAACTGTACAAGCACAGACTGAAATACAGCTTGATCTGACCTAGGGAAGAAAATGGATTTATATACACTCAGCATAGATCAAAGCTCAGAACCCATGCAGAGTCTTTATTCTCGGGCAGGGTCTCAGAGCAGTCACTTTGTGAGAGCCAGGCATTAGGACAGATGACCCTTCCCAGCTGGCACTGGTACAGGAGGACAAATTTCTTACCCAAGGGACCGCTTATGCTAACAATGTCACCAAGGAGGGGCCTAAAAAAAAGATAAATGCACAGTACGGTCCTTCATTCATTGTCCCCTCAAATATTTACTCAATAACTACCATGCCTCAGCCTCAGCCTCGGCCTTCAAAATAAGAATGGTACGGATAGGCCCCTGTTCCTACTCACCCTACCTCCTGGGTGTCTCTTCTAGAAGGTTAAACAGCGATAGTGCCAGAGGCTGAGGAGGGAGAAGAGCAGCGGCAAGGGGTCTGGGGAGAAAGAAACCAACGTGCTTCTTTGATTGACTTCCCAATCGTTAAAGGAGTTTGTCTCCGACTCCTTCCTAACAGCTGTCATTCACACGCACCCGTGAGCATCCCTAGCTCCACTGTCTTTTGCTCCCACCCTTAAGACATAACTAAGCAACAGCCGAACGGGAGTCCTTGCTGCTTCCCTGAACATGCTAAACTTTAGATTTTGCTCCTCTGGCCAAATTGCTTTTGCTTCCTGGAAAACTTTACCTGTTCAGTGTGCCTGCAACACATACGCACTGTCCTCTGGCTCTTAAGAGATCTTGCTGTATCTAGGTTCCCTCCTCTTCCTACACCTTTGTGCCCTCTTTTCTTGTTCCTTTCCCCGTCAGCTATGCTGCTAGAAAGCTACATCTGCATCTTCAGCTTGGCTTGGTCTGGGGTGTATCGTCGACACTTATGTGAGGACCAAAGCAAGAAAAGTAAAAGCTATCACTTCTGCTTCCCACTAACCTTCCCAATTGCACGCGTTATATCCTCTCTGTGCACCTCAGAAACTGAACTTTAGAGCGAGCAGGTAAACAAACCACTGTCTTACCCAGAAGGAGGTGTGGAGCTAGGAGTGTCTTGATCAAGGCCGGTATCTTCCTCTCTGGACCATTTGAAAGGTGGTGTGTGCACGCGGGGACACAGCTCACGCAGCAGTGCCAATTTCCACCGCACTCTCCCGTGCGACTCTTCCATCCAGCACAGGTTGTGAACAGCTTCTAAACCGAAGCACCGTCACAGGGCCTCATCTTTGGCCACACCAGATGCCTTCTTCTCTCTCTATTCCTGCTCTAAAGCGAATACTCTGACACCTGCCAGAAGCCGCTGGGCCTGCTGATAGGCATATCCCAGGAGCTAAAGCCTGTGGGGCCACCTGGGACCAACAAATGATGAACAGAAGCCAATATATAATCCCTTCGGTCCCCCAAACACAAAAATCTGAAATGCAATTCATTAAGCTTTTAGAAGATCTGATCAGAACAAACATCCTTTGTTTCTGGCAGGGCCCACTTTCCTGGCTTTCCCTCCTCCCCTGTTCCATGCCCTCTGCCCCCCCTTCTTCTTGGGCTCATACTGGCCAACAAGTCTCCCATGCACGAGATTATGTTTCATAAAGAAACACATGTTACCACATCATAAGTATATTTTATGCTGTAATATTGATTTTTGTCTTTCTATTCTACTTTTCAATAAAATGAATTTTCTTTATACCGAAAAAAAAAACCCAAAACTATTTCAAGCTCTGCTTCAGAAGTACAGGTAACAGAAATGTGCACCAAAGCAACACAGAAATCGGCAGCAATCTCGGCTGTGTACAATCTGTCCTGTCACTCCAGCGATAAGAATCAGCAGATCCAGTGGTGCTTGGAAGAACCCCTGGCTCACCTCTGACAGCTTCTTCCCTTCTGTTGCCCAGTGCTGGCACAATGAACCCACAAGCAGAATAGCTCAGGTGGTAGAAACACAGTCTGTGTACAGGCCTACCATCGTGGGCTTCCTTTTACCAATGTCCCACCTATCACCACTGCTTGCTGTCCAACCAACCACCAGCAGACAGAGACACTGATCGCTGTACACCCTTCTCAGACCTCAGCTAGCCCCTAGGCCACAACAGACCTATAGGAGACAAAGGACATGGCAACTCACACTTACTGAAATTGACATTTACTTCAAATATGATGTGCCTTCTCTGCATGTGGTGCCATCGTGAGCACCGCTCTCTGAGGACATTAGGACATCTAATCTACCATATGGTATCCCATACAAGTTTACTTGAGACCTCAAGACTGATCAATGTCAAAGGCAGAACAATAGTTGTGCATAACCAGGGAATCTGCTACAGACACTCCTCCATGTATGAGATCGGACTCCCAGAAGCCTATCATAAGTTGACAATGCCATAAATTGAAAATACATTCAGTACAATGAACGTACCAAACACTATACTTTAGCAGTACCATACTCCATGAGCATTGGCTGTTAAGCCTTATGATTGTGCACCTGGAACCTACAGTTCACCACTGCTGCCTAGCATCATCACAGCATCATACAACCTCCTGAAAGCCTAGAAGAAGGTGAAAATCTGAAATGCTATTTCTACTGCACGCACATTGCTTTTGCAACATCAGGAATCAGAAAAATCATCAAGTTGAATAATTGTAAGTTGGGACATCTGTAGTTTATTACATAACTTCTTACTCAAAAGCAGTCAGCTTAACTGAAGGGTGAAATAGTTTGATAAAAGCCCAGTTAGTGCATTTGTTGAGGAAAACAGTCTGCTACTGCAGTATCACTTTGGCTAATGCAGTCCTGTAATTTCTGCAAGGAGGCTCGTTTCCTGCTGAACAGGAATGATCTGATTACCATCTCGTTTTTAAAAAGCTTTTGCCCATCAAAAGAAATCACCAACAGAGTGAAAAGACAACTCACAGAGTGGGAAAAAAATTTAGCCAATTGTCCCTCAGACTAAGGACTTTTATCTACACTATATAAAGAATTGAAAAAAATCAGACCCCCAAATTCAAAGACCCAATCCAAAAATGGGCATCTAAGATGAATATATACTTCTCAGATGAAGAAATACAAAAGACAAATAAATATATGCAGAATATTCAACAGCGTTGGACATTTGAGAGATGCAAATTAAAACAACACTGAGATTATTCCATCTCACCCCAGAAAGAATGGCTATCATCAAGAAATCAACCAATAACAAATGCTGAAGAGGCTGTGGGGAAAAAGGAACCCTTCTACACACTTGGTGGGAGTGTTGACTGGTATAACAACTATGGAAACCAGTGTGAAGATTCCTCAAAAATCAAGGATTAGAGGTCCCATCTGACCCAGCTATTGCCCTTCTGGGTATCTTCCCAGAGGGGAATTAAAAACATCATACCACGGCAATATATGTGCTGTACCATATATGTCCATGTTTATAGCAGCACAATTTGTCACAGCTAAATCTTGGAAATAATTTAAATGCCCATCAACCAAGGATTGGATAAAAAAGATGTGATCTTTTTACATAACGGAGTACTAGTCAGCTATAAAGAAGGATAAACTTGAAACTTTTATTGGTAAATGGATGCAACTTGAGACCATACTCAGTGAAATAAATCAGACTCACAGGTGTAAACATCATATTGTGTCCATAGTTTGAGAAAGTGAAAGAGTAAGTAGGGCCTAAAATGTACCATAGAGTTTGCAAAATGGGAAGAAATTATTTGAAAAGGAAAAAGGATCTAGGATTGGGGGAAAGGAAAAAGAACAAGGGAAAAAAATGCAAGTTGGTTATACTATTAGTGTCTCTCAGCTCACTGTAAAGGAAGGTTTATTCTAATATGAGAGAAATTTGAATGCTCATATCTTATACTCTGAAAAACTAAAGATAACAATATGCAGTGTATTTACTACTGTTATTCTCCTACTGTTCTGTTACAAAATTCTGTTTTACCTTTTCCCCATAAAATAAATAAAAGACTTCACTACCAAATGTTTTCATTGTTACTAGTCTTCATTGGCCTTTCTTCCAATCTGAGCTAGAAAGCATGAGTTCATGTACACATAGAAATACATGCACACACTTAAAATATAGATACATATACATCCTCACATAAACATATAGACATCTACAGATATATTTTAGAAATCGTGAACTCGCACCAATGACAATTCCAATCCTTTTCACGGGGGCACAGGGTGATTTTGGTCTTTTCCTCCTCTCCTTTTCTCAATCCTATATACGAACTAAAAGAGTTTCAAGATTACATTGTCCATCTTGCAATATGATTCTCACTTGAGGAATGATGAAACTTTGCCCCAAAATGTCTCAGAATCATTAGCCCCATTTTATCAGCTATGTATCAGTTAGCCAAGCCTAAACCAATCTCTGAAAACAGGGCATGGGTCCGTCATGATTAATATAGATCAGTCATCCTCACCACCACATTCTCACCTCCAGCGTCACCGCGAGGCTGGGACCTGGGCTTCCCCTCAAGCCCACCATCCCATGGAAGAGGATGAGATGCCTGAGGAAAAGAGGGAGGAAGTGAGGGAGACTATAACACAGGGATGACACCGAGGCCTCCAGCTGTTTGCTATACAGACCTACAATGCAACGTGCCCACCACAAACCTCTGAAATGACGTGTAAAGATCTGCCTTTGGCCATGTCCACGTGTGGGACAGGATGCTAAGTCGGCGTCATTTTCCCAAAGCAGTTAGTGACCCAAGAAAAGTTTAGAACCCTTTACATTTTAAATCAACACCATCTTCAATCTCACATTTACAGAGCCTAAGAGGATTCTGGAGACTTAGATCCTAATTTGGAAAATGGAAGTATTTGCCCAATCTCATTTACTGAACTTCTCCAAGAAGAGGAATCAAAAGATGCGAGGCCTTTGTCAAAGCACAAGCATTTGTCTCGATTTGAGCCCTCCTTGACCCTGTTTCTAGAAGCTGACTTTTCAGGCTTCTAAGGCAATTAAGAGGCACTAAATCCTCAGTAAATTAGACATGCTGCCTGTTAAAGTCTAATTCTTCTAAGAAGAAAGGGGATTGAACAGGATCCCCTGAAAGAATAAAGGAAACAGAAGTGCAAACTGCCATGAAGAGGAAATAAATCCATGACTTAGAAGCCAGAGAGCAGATGTCAAGGCAGCTTGTCAATTTCAATGTGTTCTTGGGATAAAATCCCCAAATGAGGTATTTGGGACCCTAGAAATTTTACCACCATCTGGAACAGCTGTGGTAATAGAAAGAGATCAACTTGTCCAGAGCTTTTAATCCACTCAGGGCCCTTCAACAGTTCTCTTCATCTATCTGAAAAGGCTGACCACAAAGGCATGGACTGGAGCCATTGTGCGGGGCAAAGAGGGCTGGGACACTGCAGAGCATGTGCCCACGGGTAGGCCTCTGACATTCCTGCCAGGCAGATAAATGCTGTTCAGACAGAGACCGAATCATAGATATAGAAGACACTGCTTAGTCACCTTAGTCAAAGGATGGCCCCGTGAAATTGATTGTTCAAAATGAGACACTTCCCAAAGTAAAAAAGGAAAGGATTGCCTACAAGCAACAGGGTCGTGGGTTCACTCCTCAGCATTGAAAAAATAAAAAGAAAAATGATTAAACCATTAAGGATTAAACCAAGAGAAGAGCTCTGAAGTAGAGAAATCTTGGCCATCCCCCGTGCTTGATAACACTGTCTTTTGCTTTGCTTCCTTTTATTCATTCATACAGCACTTCGCATGTGACAAATGTTGTATTAAATAGCACATCTAAGATGGAAAAGCAATTAGAAAATAAGATGGCATACAACATATGGTAGCGCACTGCAGCACACGTAGTATGTGGCCCCTGCGCATAAGGAACCATCCGTTGTCGCTCCGACATTCCTCTGGCTGTCTTCAGCAACAGCCATTTGGTTTGGCTTGAAACCAAAATTAACATGTTTACTCTGAGCAAAGGCATTAGGAGCATTGATCTGCATGCCTTGGCTTTTAAATCTTTGATTCAGAATATGTCCAAGTGACTCATTGGTCTATTTTGGTCCTGGAAATTAAGCTGCATTCAGAAAGTCTTTCTATAATCACACATACCAGGCCAGAGGAAGGCCCTCCTAAGAATTCACTGGAACACCCACCAGAGGTAGAGGGATCAAACAACTCTCATAGAAGGGAGGGCTATATCTTAAAAATATCTTGAGCCCTGATTATAGTTTTCCATTTTAAATCATCTCTAGTGCAGTTGTGGTGTGCACAACTCAGCTCTTAGAAGGCTGAGGCAGGAGGATCACCATGAGTTCGATTAACATGAGCATTGTGGGCATACACTTTATGAGCTTCCATGGATACCAATATGAAAGACACATGGCTTCTGCTCTCAACAAAGACAATTTTGATTATAGGTACACAGCAAATAATTATACTGGGAGTAAAAGAAGTGTAAACACAGAACTCTGAGAGAACCAAAGCCAAGTGAGTAGTCTGGGTGTGGGTGTTTCAGAGCTGGCTCCTGGAGATGAATGTTCATAAGAAAGAAGGTCATGGTGGGAGACAAACTGAGTGGAGGGAAAAGGGAAAGTTCAAAGAGGCAAAGCATCCCAACTTAGGGCAAGAGCCACACAATAGAAGAGGCAGAGAGAAGGTGATTTTGCGGGGTCTATACAGAATAACGGAGGCTACATTTAAAGTACTAGTAGCAAACTCCAGGAAATAGAAAAAGAGGCAAGAAGGTAGAGACAGCAATATTAATGCAGCAACAGAATGAGGTAATCACAGGTCTATTTTAGATGATCCCTCTACTTGGAACTTCATGGAGGAGATTGCAGGCATGAGATGGCACCTCCTATCACTGGTCCACAAACATCTATCTTCCCTGTTATACAAAGACGGGCAAACCCCCAATCCAAGGCCACCCCATCCACTAGATTCTGGATCTATCCACTCTTGTCCTAGGAAGGATGCCAGCGCTTAAGCTACTTTGGACTTTCCCTGATGGGAGGAGCATCTACCCGCCCCATGAAGGATTTGAGTGCCTGCCCACCTCCTAAGTATCATCATCACGCTGTCTTGCCTGGATTAATCCTATTGGTCAAGTCAAATATGTTCTTGCATTTGCCATAAAAATATTCACCTCATTTCACAGCCCCCCTACAGCTGTCACTCCAGTCTTGAAAACTGTTCACCTTCTACATATTTTCTGCTTCCTAACTTTCACTTTCTCTGCTCCACCAACCACAGTACGGCTCTCCTCTGCCTAGCACACCCCTGGCAAAAGTTCTTATCTAGGACAGCAGCCACTTTTACAGGCACTTTTCACATTGGACTCAACCTCTGTGATAGGCAGAATGCCCGTCCCACCCCTAAACATGTCGTGTCTAATCCTAGAACCTGTGACTATGTTACCTTACATGGTAAAAGCAACTTTGCAACTGTGATTAAGGTTTATGACCTTAGGGGAGAGGCATATTACCAGGACTTTCTGAATGTAATCACCTGAGTCCTGAGAAGTTGTAGGGAAAGGCTCTGCATGAAGACGCAATGTGAGAAGAATTTCACCTGCCCTTGCAGACTTCTCAGGAGAGGACAAAGGACAAGATGCAAATGGTGCAGGGGGGCCCTAGAACCTGGAGGTGTCCTCAGCTGACAGCCAGCTAAACAGGGCTCTCAGGCCTACGATCATAAGGAAAAGATGGCCTATTCCCCTCTAAAACCAGCCAAAGGAAACACAGCCTGACAAAACCTTTGTTTTAGTTCGGGGAGCCGCACACCCAGAATGACACAATGCTGCCATAATAAATAGGTGCTAGTTTAACTTAAATCTGTACGGCAATTCAACACTACAGCCATAGCAAAGGGATACAGCGACCCCTCTGCAGGTTTTGCCACATCCAACCATGCTCTCCTTTCCATAGCGTGCCTGATCTCATGGCTTCTGAGACAATTCTTTCTCCTGGTTTTTCTTCTAGCTCACTGATTGTCCCGTCTCAGTCGCTGGTTTCTTCTGTACTTCTCCTTTGTGTGCTGGGCTACTCAGCCTCTTTCCTGTTCTAGTTCATTTTATTTCACCATAGTGATACATTTCCACTTTACAGGTGGTTCCAGATTAAACTGAGAATGTGGGCTACTGTCCTCATCATAAAAGTCCTATTTTGGCCACTTTCCTGCCATTTCTTCCTGGACGTCTCAAGGGCAAAAGAGTAGAGCCGAATTGCAACTTTCCTTGTGAGGTCAAAGGCTTCATCTCAGAAGATGACCCCCCTCGCCCACGTGCTCTAACATCCTTCATCTCCTTTCCCCTTTGCCATTATATGCAAATACAGTGATTTTTTTTTTAATCCCCAAAAGATAACCCAAACCCATCCACTTGCCTTCATCGCTCTTGCTAACACCTTCCTACTGGGACATTTTTATTCTTCTTGTAGTACCAGGGATTGAATCCAGGGCCTTCGCCCTGAGATACATTCTGAGACTTTTTTTATTTCTTTAATTTTTTAAATTCTGAGACGAGGACTTAGTAAGTTTCCCAGGCAGGGCTGGCACTTGTGATTCTCCTGCCTTGGCCTCCATTCCTGGGACTTCTGTGACACTGCTACTGTCCTCTCTCTGGTCTTCAGGCTTTGTCTTGCACCCTTCTCTGACACATGCCTCACAAAGCAACACTTATGCAAAGAACAAATTGAATACAGCTTCTCCTATGCTTAAACTTCTTCAACAGTGTCCCACTGAACTTGGAGTAAACTTCTCTCCATAGTACAGTCCACAAGGACCTGTGTGACAGGAGTCCTGCCCATTTCTCTGATTTTATCTCAGAGGATTCTTTCAGATGTTCCAAGCATTAATCACCCTCTACTAGCTTTCAACTCTTTTAACCCAACAAGCTCTGACTTATCTTGAGGTCTTCACATAAACTGACTGCTCTGCCAAGAATATTCACTGCTTCTCCTCTTTCCATTCTAATTCCTTTGCATCCTCAGGTCTCAGCTTAAGCCACCGTGTTGCAGAGCCTAGTTCATCAACTCTGCACAAGATATATTTATCTTTGTTCTGCAGTTCAAATCCTTGTTTGTTTCCTTGGAACATAAAACAAGTTTACAAACATGTTAGTTATGCCTCTGTGTACATGGCTGTTGAAGGATAGAAAATAATCTCTTCAAGAACAGAAATAGTGATTAGTGCATTGTTTTATTCTCACCCCCAAAAAGGGAGCCATGGGCCCCTGAGTGGCGACTGACTTCCTTAGTCGCTCAGTCATTCCGGTAACACAGTGAGAATGGCTTAAAACGGGGGACAAGATTGAAGATGGGAAAACTGGGAGACCATGGCTGAGGTCTAAATGAGAAAGAAGAGGGGCCTGGATTTGATCAGCAGCACTAGAGTCAGGGAGGAGCGCTGAATTATATTGAAAAGTTCTGTCTAGGGTAATCGCAGGTACTAGACAAGCATAACACACAAGAAGCTGACCCAGGGGCCTGAGAAAGGACAAGTTTGGGTTCAAGTAGGGTGAAACTGAGACACCACCCAGACAAAGACATCTGGCCTCTTCTAGTCTCAAGCACCAAGCAAAGGGCTAGGTTGGAACCAAAGCTTGGGAGTTGTTGTTATAAATAGATAGAGGCACACTGACATTTTTATGATACACAAATTCCAGGATATTCCCAATTGCCTGGTCAGAAAGTCCTAGTCTAAACCCATTGTTCAGCAGTCAACCTGGCAGGAGAGTCCTCCTCTAGAAAAACCGGTCAATACACAATGGAAGGAAACTTGCCACAATGGCATTGCAGAGCTCCACGAAACCCACTCTCCTCCCACTTTTCCCTCCTAATTATCTCAGACCTTCCCGACTACAGAGGGCCACCTTCCTCACAAACATGAGCCCCTGAGCTCTGCATGGCTGTGAGCTCTGCAGGGCAGACCAATCAGATATCTTTAGGTATTAGATACAATACCAGCCCAAGACTTCTCGCTAAGAAGCATCAAGATACATATTCTACAATTTCTAGTCTCTTCCTCCATGTGTTTATCCTATATGGCAACTGTTCTTTACTAAATCTCACATCCTTTCCCTTGTTTACAGGCCCATTTATGCCAGCCTGGTATGCAAGCATGAAGAAATAATTGGCTGAGCAAAACTTAGCTTCAAGTAAAGCCCAAGCCAGCAGCACAGAATGGGTCACCAGTTCATGCGTCACTATTGATTTTTTTATTGTAACCTGTGCAAATATTACGATGCACTTTTCTGCTCCGTTAATATTATCCCGTAACAGAATCCATGCCAGAGTCCACCTTAACAGATGGGATGTCAAAAGTTCACTTGTTAATCTAATTGTTTAAAACTGAATATATTTTCACAGGTATAATATTTCAATAGTTCCCTGTGACAGCCCACCAAAGACCCATTTGACTTATAAGTGACTCATACGTCATCAAAGCTGGAATAGGCCTTAAGTGAGTAGAAGTTATTTGATCCTTTACAGAGGGGGAAATTGAGGCTGCCCCAAGTCAGCTAATTATTCATGTGACTGTCACTGCTTTAAGCCCATCCCCCAAATATAACCTGCCTCTGTGAAAAAACACCATGATATCTCAAGTAGGAATGCAAAGAGCACAAGACTTGTTCCCTTTCTGATACTGGATACAAAATGTGGCCCATTTTTAAACCACCCAAATGGTTGTGGAGCTGATGGCTTGAGCAATAAATTCCAGAACAGAATCAGTTGAGGAAAAGAGGTGAGGGATGGAAAGGAGGGTTAGACGATTGCTGGGAAAGCTAAGATCTTAATAAAAGTAGTAAGACAGACTAGCCTCTTACGTACTTGCTTCTTTAGATACCAGAATATCTTCACATAAGGGAAAGACAGGCATGAGGGAAATCTGCTAAAAGGCACAAAGAGAGAGAGAAGGCTGGAATATTTCTAAGAAGAAAAGAGAAAGTCCAAAAGGAATGAAGAACAGTGGGAAACATTGCCAGAACGGGCGTTCTACCAAACATTATTCCTATAACTCACTTAATCTTCGTGAAAATTATGTTATACTCACTGTATAGAAAACTGAGACCCAGAAAGCTGAACCCAGGAGAATACATACAGCTCACATGTCCCAGAATTACAGAATGAATTCAAAAGTCTAACTGTAGCACCCATGTTTTTGAGTAGTACGCAAGGTGACCAGCTACTATATCACCCAACAGGAACACTTCTGTAAGTGAAAGATGGTAGGAATAATCATTTTTTTAAAATCATGTAATACTTAAATATTTAAAGTGATATTTAAATCATATAATAGCTAAGGATCAGCTGAAAACATGGTGCCATTATGGCGCTGAACCTCCCCACTTCATACCTATTGAAAGCCACTTACAACATAAAAGTTCTTTCTCATTCAATACATTAAAATATACATGGACATACATATTGCACACATAAAGGTACGTGAAAGCAAATGCAGAATACTACCTCCCAATGAGTATCCAAACATTGTAAAACATAAGCAGAATAATACTTCTGGACCCATGTTCACAAATTTTAAATCATTTTCTTAGTCATAAAGCCTCTAGTACTGGACCTTACGGAGCATGGCTTGAAACTCAGCACCAGCGGCTGATGCAGTGGCAGTCAAATGCTTCTAGGACATGAAGGAGCTGGCCAACCCTAACCACACGTGTTTATCAGACAGTGAGCAAACTCCATGCTGTCATAAAAGACAAGTCACGGCTGATTCCTTTTTGGATAAATAGCCATGCATTAACAAAAAAATTCTGTTCGCTGCACTCACCTTATAGACACTAACACAGACCAAGGCAGAAACTAGAACTAAAACATGGTAGGTCTGGAAGACCCTATGTATTTTAATGCAACTATTAAATAAAGATGGTTTGTTTAAAAAAAAAAAATGTGAGGGAGATGCTAACCCAGATGGGAGGCAGGACACAGGAGTGTTCCAGGATCGTCTCAGATCTTCTGGCAATAGAGCCACACTTGCTTGTCAACAACCTTAGCAGGAAGCAGATGTCCAAGGAAGACATCACAAGGAAGCTTCAAATCTATATGGGAGAGACCATTTCTGGCCCAGTCATAAAGATGGATGTTTCCTTGTTGCTTGGTCTTTCCTTAGAAGCAACTTCAAACACAGAGAACAATAAAACTACCCCCCTGTGTCTATGATTCTCATTAAATAACGATCAGTTCTTAGCCAGTCTTGCTTTGCATGCACTCCTCTCCTTGTAGGCTTCTTTGAAGTGAGTCCCAGACCTCACATTATCCCATCTGTACATTTTCCAGGGTGCATTCCGGAGAGGCAAGGAGTCTTTGGGAACACTGTAGGCATGAGATGCGGTGTAAGCCTTAAAGCCACACTTCTTAGAAGGAGAAATACAACAAGTTTCAGAGCATGGATGGGGTAAGGTATGCAGGACTCGCGGAAAGTCAATGCAAAGCCCAGAGCAGCTGAAGTACAGGGCATGTGGGCCCAGAAATGAGTTCAGGACTTAACTTGCAGGGTCAGACGCACCAGACAAAAATATCCCCGGCATCTGGACACACAAGATGAGACTGTAGTTCAGAGTGGTTTAAGAACTTTGCCCACCTCATGAAAGTAAAATAGGATGGAATTCGTCCTTGAACAAAAAGTCCTTAGATTACTAGTTCAGAGTTCACTCTAAGGAACCGCCAAATGTCCTGGCCATGCTGATCAGCTGAAAAGTCCATTCCCTGGGTAGAAACCCACTTACTGGATTAGAAGTTCTCTGCCCTCTCTCACCAGTGTCTCTCTTGCTGTGTTCAGATCTTGCCTGTGGAATACCCTGCACTGAGCTCAGGGCTCTGAGAGAAAGTAGAAGAGCTGGGAAGACAGAAAACTCCCACATAATATTTGTGTGTTAATCTCAAGGGTGTATCATTCATCATACATGTGAACTGGAAACTCCCTCGTTCCACCTTCCTTCCCAAATTACCTCCTTGCATATTCCTCCGCATACACGCTGGCAAAAATTGACAGTGTGCATTCTGTGAAAGAGAGCACTGTGACTGCCAGCTGGGGAGGAGGAGCCATAAAAAGTGGTACAGCTGCTGCCTCTTCGCCCTCGCTTCTGTCTTCTTTTTTTCCTTTCTTTTGCAATGTGTGATTGATGAGTAAAATGGGATCTTTCTGTCCTGATCTCCTTCCCATCCTCTGGTAAACTGGCAGGGCTGGCAACAAACGCTTCCCCTGGCTCTCAGAGTCAGACTTGGACAAGGCCTCAGATGACCCCAGTGGGCAAAGCATACCTTTGGGATGCTAACTCTTAGCTCTCTGGGGGGCCCATAGGGCTGGCTCCAGAGGAAGCGGAACCCCACAGCTTTCTCAGCAGCCTGCTTTCTCAAACCAGCTCTCCTCAGAACAAAAAAAAACCCTGTCAGGCACCATAAACAGTCAGAAAAGCATGTGGTCAGACAAAGCGAGGCTATTCAGTGGTCGGGGGCTCTGCCTGCCACCCTTCGGGCTCATTGACCCAACAACTCACACAGAGTCTGCAGGGAAAACTGGAAGAAAGAATCTCCACGGAAGACAAAGCCAAGTCACTGGCCTCATTCTTTCCTGTCCCTGTACACCGCAAACTGCTGGCAGCGCCGCTAGTGCAGGTGAATGTGCAGAAACAACGTCATGTTCAGACAGGTGGACCAAAGGGGATACGTGTAACCCCTAGAGGAAAAGATGAAAGGCATTAGCAAGAGCTTTCTTCCAACCACTTCAAGAGCTGTCACGTTGAAAGGGGGAGAGATTTCTCCTGAGCTACCAGTTACATCGCTATAAAGAGAAATATATTACAAGCGCTGATCGCAGAGGATAGTGGGGTTCTAATTCTACACCAAACAGGTTTTCCTTCTATTTTTCTAAGGAGCTCTTCCTCATTCATGCCCACCAAAGACTGACCGGAATGGAATGAAGTCTCCAGCCTCTCCCGCTCCCTCCTAGCGCCTCCTGCCTGTGGTACCCCAGTCTCCAAGCATCTGTGACTCCAAGTGATGTCTCTAAGCAGAGCCCTGGCCTATCAAGTCTTACCAAAACTCTTCACTGGTTTTCTTACTGATACCTTATCTTTTAGGACTGGTCTTCTCCAGCCCACCATCCTCATGGCTGTCACAGGTAAGACGGCCAGGTTATCCCTATCCAAATTTGGCCTCCTGTACCTACTTCCTCTCTCAAAGCCCCTTCACATGTGTCAGGTCACTTCACACTTCCGGGTCCAGCTCCCATAGCTGCGGAGCCTGAAGTATCTTTACCTCTGCCCTTCAATGCAGCATGCAGGGGGCACCTTTCAACATTCAGCTCAAGCAGCATCTCTTTGCTTAGGAGTCTGCCCATTCTCCACTCCGTTCTTACTCAGTGTTCATCCCTCCCTCCACACCAACTGGACCCTTACTTTCACTGTGGGTAGAGCAATTCTGTTTGGTGACATGATATCCTGTGAGAGTCTCACTTGCTGAGGACGTGAAAAGGAGGAAAGAACGAAGGAGAAAGGAGAAGAGTGGTAGTGTAGGGAAAAGGGGACAAGGCAGGGAGGCGGAAGGAAGGAAGGAAGGAAGGAAGGAAGGAGGAAGGAAGGAAGGAAGGAAGGAGGGAAGGAAGGAAGGAAGGAAGGAGGAAGGAAAGAAGGAGGAAGGAAGGAAGGAAGGAGGAAGGAAGGAAGGAGGAAGGAAAGAAGGAGGAAGGAAGGAAGGAAGGAAGGAAGGGAGGGAGGAAAGAAGAAGGAAGGAAGGAAGGGAGGGAGGGAGGGACAAAGGGAGGGAGAAAGGAAGGGAGAAAAGTAGGAAGGGAATGAGGAAGGGAGGGTGGGAGGGAGGAGAGGAAGGAAGAGGGAGGAAAGGTTAGTTTTCAGAAGATTGCCCTGAATTTCAGGCATTTCCTTTTCTATTTCTTTTCAATCTAAGTATTTCCCTTTCCTCAAATTTTAAAGATTTAGTTTACAGATTCTTAATGGGGAGATAATGACCTATTTAGCTATTCTGAGGAGGACGTGCTACCAAACAAAGAGAACGCTAGTCAGAATCACCTGTGGAAGGTTAAACATCGCAAGAAAGAAAAAATGTAGGTACTAATTCAGCCGAAGGGATTTAGTCATTAAAAGAAGCGAGGAGTTAATATACGTAGCTTAATGTTAAAAAGGAAAATCATAGTAAACCTGAATCTGTAAACCATGTCTGTAAGTATGAAAACTTTCAGGGGTTGACGACTTTCCTGCCCTGGAGGTTGGCAAGTAAAGACAGAATCAGGTCCAACTTCCCCCTGGCTTAAGGGCAGACATTCATGCCCGACTCTGCCCACCAGCAAAGGAGGGCAAGACCAAATACGTGATTTTTATATGGTTGCCAACCTCTAAGAGGTTTGCTTTAAAGTGCTCTAACAGGTCAATGAGTTTGAAATGTAGAAGTCCCTGGTGACCTTTCCAAGAAGAGCTTTGGTGCAGGAGCAGGCAGAGAGGTCACACTCCAGGCACGGAGAGAAGAGTGGGCACTGAGGAAACCAAACACAGGGCAGCGGCAACGCAGGATGGGTTTGACCTGGGCCAGGTGCAGGCAAACCAATGGCAGTTACTGAAAATGGTCCCAGATGCAGACAAAAACTTCTTTTTCTTTTTCCCAGCACTCAGATACCGGGTACATTTTTAAATAAAAGGTGAAGGAACATTTTGGTAACAGGGAAAATGAAACCTAGGTGGAAAAGGGAGAGTAGCAGGAGAGTTACAGTGCTATTAGAGGCCACCAGGAAACTGAGCAAGTCGAAGAGTATGGATGGTAACAGAATTAACATAAATTCTGAGGGGGCCTCTTCATCCTAAAGTTTTGGGGAAAATCACAGATAATTCCAGAGTTAAGATTTGCCCTGGGATGTAGCTCTTAAAACTTCATAGTGACAGGAATCACCCAGGGTATTTCTTTAACATGCAGTGGTCTCTCCACTGAGAAGGATTCAGCTGGTGTTGAGTATGTCCTGTAAATTTGCATACAGGAATAAAGAAAAGAGGGGAGGCAGGGAGGAGAGACTTGCAATGAGTTTAGGACTCCCTGCCTCTGAAGGGAACCGTGTCCTAGGTAGTAGCTGGACCTTACTTTGAAGGCAACGCTTCTCAGAGTTTAACATGCATGAAGATCTTCCAGGGATGCTGGTAAGATACAGACTCTGAGGCAGCACATCCAGGGAGGGGTTTCAGATCTTGTTTCTCTAACAAGCTCTCTGGTGCTTCCAGGCCACTGGTCCGTAAGGCTCAGGGTTCGTACTTGGAATCGCAAGGACCCAGCACAAAGTGGACTTTAAGGAGGAGAGGGACACCTCTAAAAGTCCTATATGGGGCTCCTTCTTACAAACACCTGCTACAGAGCAAGCACTGAAGATTTGCAGGTAGATATCACTCAGTGTGGGGGACACATGTCAATAGGCATTGCATAAGACAGAAGAAATCCTGTAACAGTACTCAGCAACCTAAGTCCCCCATAAATATTTCTTGTTTGTACACAAAAGTAATGACTGTCGCTAGCAGCACTACAGGAAGTGACAACTTCACCTTGTCAATGCCCAAGCTGTCTCTTTCAATAGAAGAAATGCTCATTACAGACAGTTGCTAAGGTCTCTCTGAGACACAAGCCCTTGCTGAGAAAGTCTTCCAGGAAAAACTACTTGAAAGCAGGGATGTAGTTCAGTGCAAAGGCTCTGGGTTCAATCCCAGGAAGGCTGGTGCCACAGTTTCCATGTGGTTCTCAAAGGGAAATCGTACATGCAAAAAATAAATCATGAGAGGGTCCCATGTGGGAGGCCTCTGGGCCAGTAGGTGAGGCAGAAGCTCGCTTTTATTGCTAAAAGAAGTAACAGAGGGCAATTTTACAGCAGAAGAGCAATGTCATTGGGCAGCAGGGTAGGAGATGGACTTAGAGATTGATAAAACACACCTAGAAGGAGGGTAAGCCATACAAGAGTCATCACAAAGATGTTCAGCACGCAGAACAAAGGAGTTCAATAGAATAGAAATGGGAGAGACGTCACTGGGTAAAAATAATTGATTGGCTTTGGCAAGAAATCACCGGGTTTCATTTAGGACAGGGATTACCCAGGATTCCTAGAGGCTTCTGAGAAAACTATGGTTCTACTGAAGCTGATCCTTGTAGATCCTCAACAGCTCACCCTTTGCTTACTACATCCACAGGACGAGAGTCACAGAGGGGTAGTGCAGGGCTGAGCAAGTACAGTGAGTTTCAAAATCTGATGATTACAATAGAGAAAGTTAGTTCCAGCCAATTTCTAGAATCAATGAGTTGTTCTTTTAAGACAAAGAGTTGCCTTACCTTAAAATTAGACCTCAACAAAAACCCCAGGCTATTCCGACCCATTTTCCCTATATAATGATACCTTGGTTCTTGAACTTAATTAGTTCTATGATTTTGGAAAAGAAGGCCACTTTGCATTGGTGCAAGAAAGATGATCCCAGTCCTATTTGTCACTCACTGTAGAAACAAAAACAAAATTGCCAGGTATGGGAGCACACACCCATAATCCCAGCACTCCAGAGGCTGAGCCAGGAAGATTACCATAAGTTCAATGTCAACCTGAGCTACATAAGCAATTCAAGGCCAGACTAAACTATACCGTGAGCCTCTGTCTCAAAAATCCCAAACCACTAGGAATGGTGGTGCACTCCTGTAATCACAGCACTCTGGAGGCTGAGGAAGGAGGATCACTGTGAGTTCCTGGCCAGCCTAAACTTCATAGCGACATCCTGTCTCAAAAAGACAGAAAAAAATTTTTTGTGTTAAGCACTTGTTCATGAACCAAATTGTTCATAAATAGAAGCACTCATGAGCCAAGGTACCACTCTAATAGAGCACAAAGCATATCTCAAAACCCAAATGTTATTTTGTTCCAAAAAGATTCAAAGCATGAGAATCCTGGCTCACAGTTCTGGAGGCTTCAGTCTATGGTCAAAGGGTCCTGTTGATTTTGGGCCTGTGGGGAGGCAGCTTATGGCAGGAGCACATAGCAGGAGATGCTCATCTCCTGGCAGTCAGGGGAAGTAAAGAGAGAGATAGGAAGGGGATAGATCCCTATTAGACCCTAAAGACTAAGACCTCCCACTAGGTCCTACCTCTCGGAAGCCCAACCACCTTCCAATAGCACTAAACTGCAGACCAACCCTTTAACATATGAGCTCTTGGGTAACATTCCCGATCCAAGCCATAGCAGCAACCAACTCTCAGAATGTGGTACCTGGTTCACTAGTATCAACATCAACCCAAGAAACTTGTTCAGAATGCCAGATATCACCCCTATAGACCTACTGAATAAGAAACTGGGGCTGGGACCAGTGATCTTCTTTCCACAAGTCTGCTAGGTAATTCTGATACAGGCCTCTCTGGCTTGTGTCTAGATATCCCACCAAAGCCTCATGTAGTAACAGGTGAGCATTTTCGGAGATAGCTGGATGTAGAGTGTATGATGCCAGGATTAAGTGCGAGGTTCTGGGATAAAGGGTGTGTGATTACTAAATGAGTCCGCTGATTGGTCTGACATAATTCTAGGAGTAAATAATGAGAAGGCTCACACTGGGTACGAGTGCTGCCCACCCTAAGAGAGTGCAGTCTGGATACAATATAAGGGACAGAAAGAGGGCTGCTGCCTCTTTGCTATTTCACTGCTTTGCTGCCTTCTGCCTGCCATGGACTGTTTCTCCTCTGCAATATCACTCTGCCAGGCCTCCCTGCCTTGGAACCAGCCAACTACGAACTGAAACCTCTACACACTTTGAGCCAAAATAAACCTTTCCCTCTTTAACTTTAGTGTGGGCACTTTGCTTGAGCAATGAGAAAAGTGGCTTAGACAAGGCCAAAGTGTGGAAACTACTGTCCTAGAGCACTGTTCGATTTTTTGAGTGGATCAAGGTCAAGACTCACTGAGGTTGTGTTAACCTGAGTTGATGCTTATACATATGCAAATGATTTCCTTCCACTAGCGAACCCCAGTGATCACAGTCTTATGGGCCTGAAGTATATTAACCAGTTTCGCACCTGAACTTATGCCAACATTCTTTCTTCTGTATCTATAAATTCTCAGTCTTTTGATTTCATCCCTGAATCAGTTTTGCTGGTGTGTGTGTGTGTGTGTGTGTGTGTGTGTGTGTGTGCGTATACAAACTAGGGGCTCACTCATGCTGAGCAAGTGTTCTACCACTGAACTATAGCCTTAACCCTAGTTTCTCTACCTTCACTAAGGAATGACATAAGTCCTTTAAATATACTCAGTATATATTTCTATGAGTTATCACATTTTAAACTATTTGAAAATTATATGTTCTTAACGTTGACTTGGACAATCAATGTGAAATAATTCAGAACTTCACAGATGTATAAGTTTTTGGAAAGACAACAGTAAAACCATGAAAAATTGCTGTCAAGATTTCTACTCAAACTCTGAGGAGGTCTGCTTAACAATCATATAATCTGTTGAGGAATCAACTTGTCATGTACACTTTGGGGTGTTACATTCTTACCTGCATTTACTTCACAAAGACTGGGAGTGGGTCAGAGTTACGTAAACATGAAAAGACTGCCCAAACAAACCAACCACGAAAGAGGTAATTAGTAAGAGACAGGAGCAACATTCCAGGATCTTTTAGCCCAGCCTGGGCCACTTAGTGACCTAGCTAGACATATTTCATGCACTGATTCATACACACTTACCTACAACATACATACATACATACTTGCATAAATAAGTGGGCTCCGGATGTCGTTCCGCGCAAAGGCTCTGGGTTCAACACCCAGGATTACATTCAAAAACAAGAATGGGGGTGGAGGGCAAGGCAGCATTCCAGTCTCAGCACTGCTGCCCGGGGATCCGAGATCGTTCTTATCTCCAGAGGCCATCCGTGCACTGTGCACTGTGGGACGCGCACAGCATGTGGGCCCTACCCCCCCAGACACTGGCGGCAACCCCCACTCTGTTGTGACAACTGAAAATTCCCTCAGACATTGCCAGTTGTACTTGATGGGGCAACATCACCTACAGCCGAGTGTTGCAAAGGCAAAAAAAAAAGATGTTCTTGAAATTATAATAATAAATGTTATCCAATTCTTTATGACAGCAATCTGATTATGATACACTTTCATTTCCACCACTTTTTATCTACTCATTCAAACTTTACAAACCACTGACGAATCTCCATTGCTGTAAGAAGAGGAAAAGGAACGGGAAGGGAGAAGAATGTAATCCAAAAATATTTCTTAGAAAAGAAAAAGAAAAAAAAAAAAAGAAGAAGAATTGGAAACACAAGTGTTTAATACGAAATAGAAAGTAAAGAAGTAGAAACTGCAAGTGTAATAATAGTGAATAGAGAATTTCTCTGATTCTCTCTTTCTGGAAAAACACTAATAAAGCAGTGGGATTATGGGTGGGATGGTGGTGTTCTCTCTGCTCTACCACTTTTCCTAGCGCGCCTTGCAGTTGGGATGACCCAGGTGCTGAGCGCCGGCCATTGACATACAAGTAAAAGGGAAGTTGTTAACGAGTTGAACCTGATTAACACACCGGGAATAACATTTCTATTCTGATAGAAGCCAACAAGTCACATTCCAGTTTTTCTTCTTCAAATTATCTACCGCTAAATGACTGTGCTTAACTGTAATTATTAACACACATCCATTGTACGAGTTAACACGCTTGCCTATGACATTTCCATACAGGAATATATTACACTCTGACCGAATCCCCCCTCCGTGCTATCATCTGTTCCTCTCCACTCATTACGTGTTTGTATGAACGGTAAATGGAGAAAATCTGAACCAGCGAAAAATCACCAAACAGTATTTTATTACACTCGAATCAGTCCAGTCCTACGTGCGCAATACCAGACATACGTACCAGAAAAGTGTAAGTGAGAAAATTCATTGGGGATAATAGAGGAGTACTTAAGAAAAATGGAAGAAAAAATAGTAAGTAGCTTCTATTTGGGGGGGACACTGTGGTACCCAGGACTACACTGTTATTTTACCTGGTTGTCTTATTTAATAATTATTACAATAATCTTATAGGTTAGATACTTAGGAAACACTGTTGGCTGTCATCTTAATTTACTTTTTTCTAAACTACATTTCCTTTTAGAAAATAGATGGCAGAGTGCACAGAAATAGTGTACCCCTCGCCCCCCCCCGGCTCAGAAAACATATAATTAATTAGTACATGCTGAGACGGGAGCCTAATGTACAACCCTTTAGCTAGGAATGCTTGTTATATTTGGGGGGGGGTTAACAGAGACCATAGGTGCCCACAAAGTCTAAAATATTCATAATCTGATCTTTTGCAGGAAGTCTGCAAACCCTTCTGCCAACTACAGTGACCCACACTGCCAACATAGGTTTGAGAGTGAATAAATGATGGAGGTTTTAGATTCAGGGTTGAAACCTGAGAAGGCGTCTGCTGGGAACTCCTGAAAAAGACTTTCCTTCCTAATTAAGGCAATAACAAGGAGATCCAGGGGAGATGTGCTCCTTCTTTTCCTGCCTTTGGATAATATGATATTGAGAACTTAGTGGCCATTCTGTGACCAGGAAGAGAGAGTTCAGAAAGTCAGGGATAGCAGGGTCACCATCCAGGGCCATAGCATAAGCCATAGCATGACTGAACTACCGAATGAACACTAGAACAGATAGTTTCAAAGAAGGAACAATAAACTGCTATAGTTATAACCATTTTGACCAGACGCTTGGTTCCACCAAGTTCCAGAATCTGACCTTCCTTCCACAGGCCCTGGCTCAACAAAGCAACTCCCCCATCTCTACTACAAAGGAACCTGAGAAGGAGCAATAGGCAGTTTGTCCCCATCAGGAAGACCCTCATTCAAGGCATTGTTCCTTTATTTCACTAACCAAAGGGAAAAAAGGATTAACTGCTGTTGAAGAAAAAAAGGCACTAGGGCCTTGAAACCAATCTATTCAATGCTTGAGTGATCCCGTATCATAAATCAGAACCTCCCACTTATAAAATGAAAAGGATGATGCTTGCAAGCAAAATGCCATAAAGATGCCTTGAAAAAGTTCTGACTCACAAATCATGATTCTTCACCTACCTATATTTTCAAGTTAACTTTAGTATACCTTTATCACAGCTCCTTGGATTTACTGTCCAGCTATATCCTACATCTCCTTAATATCACACAAAAATCACCACTAGCTCAGCCAGTTAGGTTCTCTTGACAAAACTCGTAGCATAAATACACATGTGCTGAGGACGGCATTACAAGGCTATTCCCTCTGGACAGAGAACATCTGTCCTAACCATTTGCTCTGGTGAGGCGAGCTGCTGTGGTTAATGACTTAATCACTGGAACCTGGAAACTTTCACCAGCTTCAAAGGCTGTCACCATACTTGCTGATGGGAAAAGCACTGCTGGCTAGAAATACAGGTATCGGCCACATCACAATAGCTTTCTGACATGCCTTTTATTGCCTCTGCCAAACAACAACACAGAGTTGTGTGTGTGTGTGTGTGTGTGTGTGTGTGTGTGTGTGAGAGAGAGAGAGAGAGAGAGAGACAGAGAGAACAGAGAGAGACAGAGAGAGACAGAGAGAGAAACTAGGAAATTAGGATCACAAGAGCTTCCCTAAATGGGTATATTTGCCTCTTCTTTCAGTATCTAAAGGAAGTGGTGAAGACATCTTTTTCTTCTTTAAATCCCAGGGCATGAGTCTCAACCTGGGTTGCACTTGGGCCTCCCCGCAGGAAGCTTGAAAATCTAATGGTGTTTGGAGCACTGCTGAAGTTTTGCGCATGTGGGCCACACACTGTATTGTCTACAGATTCTCCAGGTGATTCCAGTGTACAATCAAGGCAAAGAATGGACCCAGGGTCAACGGAAAATAGAAGAAAATAGGACAAAGAGCTCCACCCAAGAGAAAAACAACTGAATTACATTTGCAAAGGACTATCAAAGGTTCTTCCTACTACTTAACACTTCAGAAAATAATAGAAAATCAATGATTATCAAAAAACGAGATAGACAGATAAATCTCAAGTTATTTCAAAGACAAGAGTGGTCAGGAAAAATAGAACTAAATAAAGAAAACAAAAGTGTTTAATCTCCTTCATCATATGTCCTATTATCACTGAACCTCCATTTGCATATCCACACTTTCTGTGTACAGCCCAATAAATCATTTTTAAGTGTTCTTTGCTCTTTGGTCCAGAGATCAGCCAGCAAACCCCCACGCGCCAAACCTGCCCTGCTAACGCTTTGGATAAATGCAACACTCTGATTCACTTTCATGTCATCCATCAGTTTCCATATCATGATAGCACAGTTGTAACACAGACCACATGCTCTGCAAGAACCTAAAATATTTACTATGGCCTTTTACAGAAAAGGTTCTCAGATCACCACCCTCATTTATAATCTAGTTTTTAGTGCAGGAATTAGTACACTTCCCTTTTATTCTCCTCCCACTAGGGTCCAGTCCCAGAAATCTGCACTCCTGTTCCTGGCAGTCAATCCCAGGTGTCCCCAGAAGTCACTCTGACCCAACAATCTCCTCTGGGACTGGAACATCTCAGTGCACCCAACTAAGCCTGTCACTGTACGATCACCAGCTTTCAGCCAAATGAAAGCAGGTACCAAGATCTCCCTCACAAGCTGCAACTCAATGTGCCAATGTCCAGAAGCAAACAAGATACATATTTTAGACTGTGTTTCTCCGCTATCTAAACGGTAAACCTCCCTAATCAATTTTAGATATTTTCCATTTAACTTTAATTATCATCATTTACTTTGTCACTTTAGTAAGACTTAAACAGTGTTTCTTTTTCTTTCTTTCTTTCCTTCTTTCTTTTATTTATTTTTTTTGCTGGGGATTGAACTCAAGGCCTTGAACATGTGATGTGTGTGAACTGCACCCCCAACACCAACTATGCACTTTAAAGTTATCCTTGTAGGTCTGTTGCTTTGCAAAACTTTTACTGCAGTCGCATAATAGTGAGGCTATTCTAAGGATACTCCCCGTTCTTCCTATTTGCTTGTTTTTCTTCCTATTTGCTTGTTTTTACCTACTTCCACCTCCGTGGGGGGTATTTTGTGGTTTGGTTTCCTTTCATTTTTTTTTAGAACAGGGTCCCATTGTCCATTCAGACTGGCCTCTAACTCACAATCCTCCTGCCTCAGACTCCCAAATACTGAGATTATGGACATGCACCATGCTGCCTGGCCCATCTTTCTGTTTTTAAAAAGAAAGGAAACTCCACTTCAACGTTTTCAGGCATTGCCTCCCTTGGTTGAGAACTACCACATTAGGGAAACTAGTCCATACATAATTGACTCCATCCTCAAACACTGTGAACCTTCCTTCATGCTCCCAGCCAGCCTCCTTGCCCTCCTCCTCCCACAGTACCCATATATCCTTCCAACAGCAGCTGATGCTAATTGCACATTGGCAGCTGGGATGCACCACCGAGTGTCACCTTTACCATGAGCACCTTCTCCCCCTAGTTGCTGAGGGTTCTTTAGGAACCTCCCTCAGTAGAAGACAGCCACCTCCCATGGTCCTGTGCCTCTCCTTCCACTGGGACCAGATAAATCTTTGTTATAGCTGCATCACCATCCAACATGCAAATCTTCCTTTTTGGGGTTTTGTTTCCGGAAAACTAAGACTCAAAACACACAGCTGTCATTCTAAAGTATAAATCTGACCATGATGCTCCCTAACTAACCATTCTACCCGCCTCTGCTCATCACCTACATGCACGGGGACCCTAAAAAATAAATTTGGGGTTGGTATCTAAGGTATTGCAATCCAGGGATTGCTGCGAGAACTGCTCCCTAGGGCGAAAGGGAAAAGATCCTGATTTGCACCTCTTGCTGATTCCCATGGTGTAAATATTTCCTCCGCTGCAGATTTCAAGCTAGCAGTGGTTTGACAACCAGCCTGCAAAATACTGTCCAGTTCATAACTGCCTCTCCAAAGCCAGATGTCAACCAGCTCCAGCATGCCACTGGTTACCCTCACTTTGGTTCTCTTTACTCCCGCTTCCCTCCAAGCAGGACAAATCCATGTGGTTCTCAGAGGGCCAGGACGACTCCAGGTCCTGTGCCCCTTACTCCTGCTGTTTTTTCCTGTCTCATATATGCTTCCTCCTTTTACTGTCTGATTCATTCAGACCTACTCAGTGCTATGGATTCAGCACAAATTAAAAACTCCCCACCCACAATTGCAAGAGTTGCCTCTGCCCATCCATCCCATTTCAGTGAAAGGGTAACAGCAGCTCTTTCCATCCTGTTCACATGACCTAATCATGAGGTCCCCACTGCCTATCACTGGGCTTTTCTCTCTATATACAAGCCCAGACAGTAAATGCAAAGGCAAGGATTTGCACACGAGCAGCCTCCAAAATCCATGCCCCTAACAGTGTGCACAGAAGGAGAGAAACAGGCTCCTCTATACCTTTGTGCCACTGCCATCAAAGGAGTAACGGTATCGCTTTCAAAGTTGGCCACTTGGAAGTGCTCGCCTTTGTCCTTGACCTTGGCATACCATATACGCCAGGTGACCCACAACACTTAGGTCCAGCTAGCCCTGCACCACCTGCTCAGGTGTTGAGGGGAGCTTTCTTTAAGAAGCAAAGTGAAAGGGGAAAGGAAGGCTCCTTCACCTCCAGCAACACATTCTTCAAGCGGTGCTGCCAAGAGTCAGGATGAGGTAAAACCCCTAGAGGACATCCGGCCCTGCAAACAATCAGCTCACTGACCAGAAGCAAAAAGCCTTCTCATTACCTGGGGACAGCTGAAGAACTAACCCACAGGGGTCAAGAGTGGAGAGGTGGCTGGGGGGTTGGGGTAAAAGAAAAGCAGAAGGAAAATACAATGGACAGCGAGGAGAACCTTGGTGATCAGGAGCGGGACTGGCAGACCCTGACTGCATGGGGGCGAGGGGGGGAAGACAGCTGTGGTGAGACCACTGGCATCCCAAAGCCAGCCTGGGGAAAGGAAGGCCACATCTAACAAGCTCTCCGCACACTATGGGCCAGCAAAATGATGGTATTTCCTAAATAAAAAGCCATACTGCACTTATGTGACCAGAAAAATAGAAGTGCCTTTCAGAAAGAGTCCCATGAAAAACACAGTTAAAGTAGGCCTGAGTGCTTAGAAGGCTAAATTTGACTTTTTTTTTAAGTATTATGGTATTTCCCTACAGGGCTAGATAATTGAACCATTGCTTGACTTAATGGAGGGGTGAGGAGTCCTGGGGATATAAATTGGAAACAGCAAGACAAATTGAAGATAGCTGTAACAACATTTAGGTGAGTTTGTCGGGGCGCACTTCCCTCCCTCGCTGCCCTAAGAGTCACTCTGTTCTCCCTCTGCTGTGCTCCAGATGCAGCCTCTCAACTTTGGGTTGAAACAGCCCTGTCTGCCAAGTGACCTCAACAATCTGGCAGTCCTGCATTTCCCCACACTCAGCCCGGTCTCCTCTTCAGCAAGCCTCTCTGCCAGGGCTCCCTGCTAGAGACCAGCGTCCCTGGCTCACGCTGGGCCCGCTGTGTCATTATGAACAGACCTCCCTCATCCACTAACACACACACTGCAAATGCCTCTGGCAGCCCCAAGTTACATCAATGCTCTAATTTGCCTTTTCTGCGTCTCCTCCCTCCTCAGTGCCTCGCTTTCTTAACTGAACTGCCTTCCGTGCATCGTCAAATTCCAGCCCCCAAACCCGCCTTTGCATAGGACGGACTGCTTTCCATGAAGGAAACAAAGACCACTGTAAAATGTAAAGTTTTGCGTCATCAAACCTGCTCCAAGTATAACAATAAGAACTATTTCACAGAATTACATAATTCAATACCTGAAAGAAATGACTAGGTCTAGCAATTGTGCTTTGAAGCACCCATTCATTCCCCAACAAGCTCAAAACACAGGGATTGCAAAAGGACCGGGGAGGCATGCACAGGTATGTGCTGGTGTCCGCGGCCAGCACAAAAATGCTGCAGGAAGGCAGTGGCTGGCTCGGAGGAGGGGGAGGGATGAGCACGGTGTCTCTGGAGCACTCCAGAGGCAGTCCACTCCCCTACTCTGCTGCTACTTAGCTCCAGGACCTCAAAATAAACTGCTCAACCTCCCTCGGCTTTGGTTTGCTCCCCTCTGAAGGGAAGAAACAAGGGCCCCACTGGTGAAGCAGTGACAGAATAATGCGCTAATCCACCAGGGATCTAGCACATGGGAAATACCTGTTATCACTGGTGGAGAAACCGAGGCACAGAAAGTGAGTGAGCGCAGCCAGTGCTGCTAGCACTGATTTAGCCCAGGTAACACGATTCTGGGTGCCGCAATTCAATCTCTCCACACTCAGTATCCTTCAGGCTTCCCGTGCGTCACTCACAAAACTTGTTAATCAACATAAATGCAGGCTTTCTCCCTGCACTGTGTTCTCATTTCCTGGGAGAATGCGGGAGTGTTCACTTAACAGCAAATGGCCAATTATTGACTGATTATATAAACTTGGTATTCTCAGGCCAAGTGATAGGTCCACTCCTGCCACGCTTCAGTTTCTATTAATCACCAGGAGACACTGACGCGGTGAGAACTACTCTTACGCTAAAGGAGGCAGCAGCTGGCAAGACAACATGGTACAGACCCAAAATACCTTCATTACAGGGTAAAACCAAAAGTCCCATTTTTTTACTGCCTAAATGCTTTAACTCCTTAGGGGGGGTGTGTGTGTGCATATACCTATGGGATTCCCGATGTAATGGGACATTCATAGGTTAGTGACTTGGAAAAAATTTAAACAAAACCTAAAATTGAGAAATCTGAAATTGAAGCTGATATGGTATAAATACCTCAAAATAAGGAAAACAGACCTTCACAAGGTTTATTTTTCCTAGCCAGAGCATAGAAATTCACCATATCCCTTATATAAATAACTGTCCATAAGAAGCAAAGCCAATGTATATGTCCTACTAACCCAACCATTAAGCATAAAGCCAGGGTCCTTTTAATAATACACTTCATGGTGCAGGCTTCAGATACAATGCCTTTATTATGCAAAGAAAAGGGAATTCTTACAGGGAAATACCCAAGATACAGTGAGAATGCTGAGAAAGAGCTGAAGAGCCTGGGTCTTAGGCTTAGAGTTATCACCTGGTAGCTATGTAACTCCAAAACAAACCGCTTCATTTCAGCCTGCAATAGTTTTCCCATCTGCAAAACAAGGGAAGGATATTTGTTCTGCTTCATCAAGTTTTTAACAGGCACAAAATAAAATTTATCTGTGACGTTATCTATGATTTCTGAACATCACTCATGAATCAAGGAAGTGCTGTCCACACTGAAAATGTCACTTTGTTTCATGAACCAGAATTAGCTCACTGACAAACCCAGCTAAGGCTGAGCCAGCCCTTTTGCTTTTGAGGTCAGTAAGTAATCTAAGACTCAAGAGTTTTCTCTCCACTGCTCAGCTTCTCTGACTCGAGTTTCCTTCCTGTATCTCAGAGAGTTGGTGCAATCTTCTCCTGGGGCAAATGAACTCTAGATTTCCCATGATGCTCCAGGGAAACAAAGTGGATGGCATGCATGAACAGACAGCAGCAAGGCTGCAACTTGTCGTGCATTTGACACCGTGGTCCCCTTCTATGTCTGGAAAAATCTTCCACTTGCTGAGGCGGAGCCTACCCCTCAACTGCGAAAGCTAATGGTGCTGGATATTTTTATTTTCAGCATCCTTTACAGCTACAGTATGGGCCCCGGGCAGCCACTGAAACATCAGAATCAGTTCCTAGAGATGCAAATGGGGCGGAAACTTCATGTTTACCCTCTCTAGTCACAGTATATATCACACAGCAAACCAGAAAAAAGGAAACCAAACTGTAGTCCAGTGGTACAGAGAAAACCTAGAGGTTTAGATTACCCCAAAATACCGTGGGACCAGCTCTGCTCACAGCTTGTATGCAGAAGTACAGTAGAGTATTTGAAGAGTCTGCTCTTCTTAGTTTTTGAGACAAATCTGAATCCGGGTCCTTCCCTCTATCACCCCTCCTCCCGCAACATCCTAAAGACCAGAGAGCCCAGACACGTCCCAGGTGTTCTAGAGAACTGACACACCCTCCCAGGACACATTCACAGCGCCTCAGCTTTTCTCAGGCTCTAAGCTCCAACTAAAGTGTGCTCCAGCTTGCGGCTGAGCGCACAAGCTTCAAATCCCAGCTCCCACGTCCCTTCCGCGCTGAGGCTGACTTGACCCTCCCCGAAATCAATCATTGTTCTCTCTATGTCATTGCATTGAGCGCTGTGGCCATGATGCTTTCCCTGGTTTGCAGAAATGTCAGTAGGCCTCCTCCTCCCAGTTCACTCCATCTGCAAGCTCCTGGGATAATGAATTCTCAGCAGGGCAGGGATGAGGATCAGGCAGATGAGGCACTAAGGGTTTGTTTTGATTAGGGTATGTTTGCAGTGCATGACACTGACACTCATCCTGGGGAACTGGAATACACACATACGGCATCTTAATCATTTCTAATTCCACTTCCCATTCTGTTCTCCCAGCTCACCTCATGCTCAGATTCCCTTCCTATCTCCACAAAGTCCTGCCCCCTGTTTCTTACCATCTATTGTGTGTGTGTGTGTGTGTGTGTGTGTGTGTGTGTGTGTGAAAAAGGCGAAAGATTTATGCGATCTGAAGAGAAACCAGAGTTTTTGTGTGTGTGTGTGTGTGTGTGTGTGTGTGTGTGTGTGTTTGAGACAAGATTTCACTACATAGTCCGGGCTGGCCTTGAACTCACTTTGTAGCCCAGGCTGGCCTCAAACTCACAGCTATTCTCCTGCCTCAGCCTCCTGAGTGCTGGGATTACAGCCATGCACCGCATACCCGGCCTCACCTATCTTTTATTTTGTTTTTTATACTATTTATACTTCAGGTTTCTCATGGAAGAGAAAATGTGTGACATTTCACTTTCGTGTCTGGTTTATTTTACTCACTCAGCGCTATGGTCTCCAGATGCTATAAATGACACAAACTAGGCTTCTTATAGCTGAGTAGTATTCTGTTGCGTATATATCACAGCTCCTTTACCCACTCATCTGCTGATGGTCATGTAGACCGCTTCCAAATTTGTTTTTTGTCTTTCTGAGAGAGGGTCTCACTATGTAGTTCAGGCTGGACTTGAGCTCACTTCAGAGCCCAGGCTGGTCTCAAACTCACAATGATCTTCCTGCCTCAGCCTCCTGAGTGCTAGAATTACAGATGTGCGCCACCATACCCAGCAGCTTCCACATTTTGAAGAGAACCCCACTCAGGTGCAAGTGCACAAAGCTGGTCCTTACCCACCTTTCTTTAACAACAACTCAGAGCCCCGCAGGAGTAATCACCCTGACTTATGTCAACTGAATGGTGAATGCCATGAAAAGGCATATAATTCAGAGAACATCTGTATGCTGCAGAGAAGGCAGCGTCTGATGCTGCCACAGATAGGCTGAATGACTTTACAAAAGCCACTTCACCTAGCCAAGTGGAAGGAAGAACATGACCTCCATGGCGTATTCATTGCCACTCCGTGACTTTGTTACTCCAAGTTCAGTGGCAGTTCAGAAAGGAGAAGATCAGGAGAGGAGGGAGAGTCACAGAATAGCACTGGAGCTGAGGCCCGACCAATGCCCAGAATTTGGAGAGAAGGGGAGAACGGTCATTCTAAGAAGAGGCACAAAATAGAAGAGGAAGATTATATATTTGAGGGAAATCAAATTAAGATGCTGCCTAGAGCAAAGAATGCATGTTAGAGAGTGACAAACAAACTGACTATAAACTGAACGGTCTGGGTAGAGAAAGACAGGAAAGCACCCTAAAAACCAAGCAGGCAATGCTGGGGTTTAGGGCTAAGCCATAAAACAGAAAACACTGTTTTACATTAATAGAAGCCCAACAGCTTCTATTAACTCTTGACTCAAGCCCAACGTTAACTCTTTATGAGGTATCAGGGACTTTTTTAGATTACAAATCCAGTCCTTCATTTCATCCCTGAATCAAGCCTCGTTCGTTTTCATCATTGCTAGCCCCACTTGGGGACACTGAGATTTAGAGATATTTAAGTCAACTGTGCCGACTACAAGGAGCAGGGCCAGATTCAACTTGTGATCTCTGCCCTCAACACGCTCCCAGGTGAGACATACTGAAGGGCAAACGGACAAGGCGATCAGATGAACTGGAGGATTTAACGTCCAGAAGGCTACAAAAACGATGCTGTGATAGACAGAGGTGAGGGTATCGGGAGGGATACAAAACTGAAAAGACAAAGAAAATAAAAGCAAATGCATTTTAAGCTGTGGATATTAAGCCCCATGTGGTAGCAAATGGGTAGAAGGAAGTGTCTTTTGAAAGAGGGAAGCCTTCAAGAAGAGGATAAAGAAAGGATGAAGAAGATGACAAGGATCAAGAGAGGAACACGCCTTTACGACGAGGTAAGATTTCAGAAGAGGGACCTGGCCAGAGCTAAAGCCCAGAGGTCTGGAAACCGTGGAGAGCTGTTGAAGGAGCACAGACTGCCTCAGAAAGGAGCCATTGGGAAGACAGAATTCACACTGGGAAGACAGGAAGGTAATACAAGAAATAATCAAATGGATAGAAAAATGATAGCACTATGTTTTTTTGTTTCGTTTTTTTTTTTTTTTTTTTTTTTTGCGGTACTGGGGATCTAACCCAGGACCCTGCGCTTGCTAGGCAGGCGCTTATTCCACTGAGCTATATCCCCAGCCCCCGATAGCACTATGTTTAAAAAATGGATTTGTAGTAAGTAGGGATAGCTAAGATGGAAATCACAAGAGATAGCAAGAGGAAAGTCACTTCCGCTCCCCGCTGGGGTAGGATTAGCCAAAGCCTAACGAAAAGTAAAAATTTTTACCAACATTCTGCGGTAACAGAGCAACCACCTCTATAGTAACCTTGGAAGCCAGGTATAGAGCAATAACTAAGTGCTTCTCTCCTTCGCCAACCATGCAGTGAAGGCCTAGTATGGAGTCTGAACGTCCTCTACCCAGCAGGAATGGGAGCCATCCCTCCAGCTGCTTAACAAGGACCCCGCACCTCCACCTCACTTGGTAGTATCAAGGTGACAACCCCCTTCCCCACCAGGATGACAGCAGAGATGACCTTGAAAACAGAAGGATTAAAGAAGAACCAGGATCTTGTAGTGCAAAAAATACCCACTCTAATGGAAGTCAGTCACGAGGCCAGGAAACAAGAACATCTCAAATTGGATGGGAAGAGACACCCAACGTCGGGATGACGAGACGTTAGAAATACCTGACAAGGATTTTAAAGGTGGCATTGTAAAAATGATTCGATGAGCAAATGAGTGAGCTTGAAACCAATGACCCACGAAAGGAGCTCTCAGGATAGAGTTAGCATATATTTAAGAAAAACAGAAATTTAGAACCACACAATACAGCCAAACTTGGTTAAAAGGTCAATGGATGGTGTCTAATGCAGCATGGAAATACAAAGGAAAGAATTAAGTAAATGTGAAGACACTTCAGTAGAAATGAACAAATCTTCAAAACAGGACAAAAAAAAAGTAGAGATCCTCAGGAAGGAGGCAGTACACTTCCCACAGGAAGTGTTTGACCTTAAAAAATGTACCATTTGTGTCATTGGAGTCTCAAAGAAAAGATGAAAGAGACTGGGACTGAAAATGTATTCAGAGACAACAGCTGATATTTTCTCAAATTTGAAAAGAAAATTTCACACACACACACACACACACACATGCATGCACGCACCCCTCTGTACACACACGTACACCTATGGATTCATACCTGTATGGCTTGCGAGGCAAACCTCAACAGGATAACCCCAAGTAAATCCATGCCCCAATATATCATAAGTAAATTTCTTAAATTAAGAACTACAGAAGGATCAAATCTCTATGAACCTCCTCCTAACTATTTTGGCCTTGGATACATTCTAATCCTTTGTAAACCTTAGTTCTCCCCCTTAGTAAGTGTTAATGATCATAACTACCTCAAAGCTATTATAAGATTCAAATGAGACAATACTTACTCAGTATTGAGCACAGTGTCTGGTGTGTGAGTGGAATGCCTCAAGAAATACTATTCCTATTTTTGGAAGCTAAAGAAGCTATTTTAGCCAGAAGGAGAGCCAACCAGAGGGAATGCTATTCTCAGAATGCAAACTTAATACAAAAAGAAAGGACCATTTGAAAAAGAGGACAAACACATCAAAAGAGCATATGCATAGAAGACTAGGACAGAGTGCAGTGTAAGGAAGGTAGCCTTAGGCACCAGAGTGCAAAGACGGTATCACAGAAGACATGTAATGCTCATGGGATCAGAAGACAGGTTCAGTCATGGCTTACGAACAGATGCATCCTGGGGAAGCAGCTTGACCTCCCTAAACGTCAACTCTTATTTCAGAAACGGAAACAATAACCTGGCCATTAGCTTTCTCATCTCTAAACATTCTTACAACCCCACGGAGTGCTTGAGATCACAGACATCTAAGGAATTGCAAAAGTGTTATTATTTCAAACAGCTGAATTAATAACAGGATAGACACAGAGGGAGATGAGAAGTCAAAGCATGGGTTTAGGATGGGGGCTTGGGGTGTGATGTCTATTTTACTTGGACTTTTTAGCTATGAGGCAAACTCAACTGTTGAGAGTGAGGAAGAGCAGGGAGAGCTGGAGACCTCACAGGAAAACAGATCAAAGCAACTTGCTCTGCAACTCTTGAGACATTAAAGTTAAAAGGGACTTAAATAATAATTTCTTTTCCTGTCTCTATTTTATGGATGACAATAAACAAATATGTCCTGTAAGTGGTCAGTTAGTAAATCTGTGGTTTTGTGGACCACAGAATTTCTGTTCCAGTAACTCAATTCCACCACTGCTGCATGAATGGAGAGACAAAATGTAACAGATGAGTGTGGTGTTCCAGTGAAACTTTATTTATAGATGCTTAAACCTGAGCATCATATAATTTCACAAGTCATGAAATGTTCTCCTCTTGATTTGCTGAAAGCATTTAGAAATTTCACCCGCTATTTTAGCTTTCAGGCTGTACAAAAACACACAGAAAGCCATAGTTTGCCAACTGTGCCCATAGAGTGGTTATAAGATCAGGCTAAAGTTAAGGCACGAATTTGAGTCTTTCCCTTACAATTTACTAGAAGTGAAACCTCAGCGAGGATACTTAGTCTTCTACACCCGCTATTTACAGACTCCTCAGCTATAAAATGTGGATAAAATTACACATTTTCCATACAATTTTGTGAGAATCAAATGAGATAATGCGTGTTAATGAGCCTAGCAGAGGACTTGATACCAAGCCAAACCCAAAGTAACCAAAATAACAGTCAGAAGCAGTGGACATAGAGGAACACAAGCCACACAGTCAGCCAGGTTGAGAATCTGCATGAGAATCTACTCAGCTGAGGGCTTTTCCAGTCTCACAGTTACTGACATAGCTTCACAAGAATCCAGTCAGTCACTAGTAGGTAATCGGAGGCGCTAACAAAGTCTCCCATCCCACCGAAAATTTCTCCCATCTTTGAAATGTCATCATTAAAAATGCATCACTTTGTTATAAGCTGTTATCTGCCTAAATGATGTGAATTTGATACAGCAAGACCCTGTCTCAAAACAAAAAGACAAAGACGAAGACGAAGATGAAGACGAAGGAGAAGGAAAAGGAGGAGGAGGAGGAGGAGGAGGAAGAGAAAGAGGAGGAAGAGGAGGAGGAGAAGGAGAAGAAAGAAGCAGTAGTAGTAGTAAAAGAAGTAAATATACACATATCAAATCCCCACAATGAATACACTGCAAACATGTGCTAGTAACAATAAATTTTTAAAACATTTTTTAAAAAATTAAAAAAATAAATGATGTGAATTCCCCTGGGTGAGTTCTCAGTTTAAGTTCTACTAGCTATGCTGTCAAGAATTTATGAGTTACTCCTTCAGAACTGTCTAGATATTAGATATGAATAAGAAATATAATGAGAAGAACCGTCACATCAGTACAATAGAATACGATTTAGCCATGAAAAGGAACAGCACACTGACTCATGCTACAGTGTGCATGGACTTTGAAAATGTTTTGCTGAGTGAAAGAGGGCAGACACAAAAGCCACAAGTTGTGCAATTCCATTCATAAGAAATACACAGAGTAGGCAAATCTATAGAGACAGAAGCAGGTTAGTGGTTTCAAGGGGCTGCGAGAGGAGGGCTTTCCTTCTGTAGCAGTGAAAGAGGTTCAGAAAGAAACAGCGGTGAAGCTTGGACCTCTTTCTAAATACACTATAAGCCACTGACATGCACACTTTAGTATTATTAAAATGGTGAGTTCTGGGTTATATGTATTTATCACAATGAAAAATAGACATAAAAAGATGCACAAGGATTCTGCAGCTGTGAAAAGATGTTCTCTTAAGAAGCAAGACGCAAGGTCAGGCACCAAAACTGAATGAATTTACCAAACACTGCCTTGTCCACTCTGAAAGTTTGTGTAAGGCTAATCCTAGATTGTGATAAGCTACTTCTTGACCACCTGCTATGTGCAAACTATTGAGCTGAGTTTAGTGGATAAAACACTGTATACAAAATAGAAATTAGTTTCTTAAAAACCCTTTTCAATACATAAATAATTAGAGCAAAATCCCACATTCTATCACTTTTATTAAAATATATGCGATTACTGTAGAATCACTCTTATAAAATATCATTTATGCATTAATTCTTATTTCAACTCTGCCCGACCATTAGCATACCTAATAGTAAGAGAAACAGAAGCAAAAATCTTGCCAGGCATGGTGGCACACGCATGTACTCTCAGCACTTGGAAGATTGAGGCAGAAGGATTGTGAGTTCGAGGACAGCTTCACTGACATACCAAGTCCAAGGCCTGACCATGATACATATGTGATAAGACCCAGTTTCGTGAACAAAGAGAAAGGGCTGGGGCAGGCGAAGGAGGAGGAGAAGAAGAATGAGGAAGAGGAACAAGAAGAAGAACCCTTTGGATCAAGGAATCAAAGGGCTGTGCTCTTGAAGGAGACCAGATTAGTGCAGCAGAAGCTCCAGCAAAACGGATGGAATTTAGATTAAAATCACTAATTTGCAAACTTGTTCTCTTTCCAGAGTTAAATCTCTAGAGAGGACAGAGAAATCTGACAGCTGCTCATTTCCTTTAAGTGCTGTTTGCAGCCTAACAGTCTAATGTGCTGGCAGCACAGTCATGATTTTTTTCCTTTTAAATCAATTTTAAATTTGTGACATACATCTCAGGTTATTATTTTTTAACTTTTAGAAATATCAGGTCTAAACCAACTCATAAAGCTGATGGCACCCCTTTCTTGAAGCCGCCACTACCTGGCTTGGTCTATACAAAGGCCATTCCTCTACCATCTCCGTCATGTATCTGTGATTCTCAGCAGAAGAAAAAGTGGATAAATGCGCTTGGAATACAAATTAGTGATACAAAAGTTCAGGTTACTAATAGAGTGTAGTTGAAGTGATCAATTTCTTTCAAATTTCTGCCCAGCGGAAATGGAAGGGGGGTAAAATGCTTGAAGAACTCATCCTCCAGCCTTCAGCCAGCTGAATTTTAAGGTCTTGTTCTTTGTGGTCTCCGTGTGTTCTAACTCTGTGTGTCTTCCTAATCAGATAAAGCGCTTCTTTAGAAGCACACAGTGGAGTGACCATCCCATCACAGAGGACACCGAGGACTGACAGGGATAGATAATGTACGATCACAGATCTAGCTTAAAATCCAGATAGGTAACTATTTAATTTGCCTTTCTCTGATGTGTTGCTAAGATTGTTGCTAAGAACGAAGCAAGGCTATGGATACACATTTTGGAAATTTCAAGTTGAAAAAATAAAGACAAAAATAATATTTGTCACATAGAACATTCGGAAGGGGCCACCATGGGTTTGTTTTTGCATTTCATCATCACTTGGGGTGCTTCCTTCCGAACTTCTGTAAGACTTTCTGGAACCGTGGAGCACTCTCTTACTTAAGGACCGTGGAGCTGATTTCCCAAGGTCTCCAGGGTCTCCATCTCTAGAACAGAGGCTGAGTTTCTGCTCTGAAAAGCCTCCAGCATGGCAGGCACTCAAGTGTGGCAACATAAACATGATTACCTCACGGAGCAGGCAGACGGGGAGAGCCAGCAAGTTCCCCAGTCCTTGGCAGGCAGGAATGTCAAGTTAGTTCATCAGAAAAAAAGGTGGAAGACACAGCCATATAAATGGAAACCAGCTAATCAGACCTCAAGGCATGCCCTGCAAAACAGGGGTGAGTGTGAGTTGGTGAACTGCCAGCAAAGTGTCATTACGCATTGAGTCATCAAATGGTAGTTCGGGAAAATGACGTTCCATACTAACCAACCCATGCAAACTCTTGTCTCTCTAAAGGGTTGGTATCTTTTTTTGTTTTTATGATAAAGTGACTTGTTGACTTGCCAAAAGAAAGCTCTTCAAAGGCAATTTGGCTCCCTATTCCATACCGAACCCAGAATATTAACAAAAACTCGTTGCGAAGGGCTGTGGATGCGTAGTTAAATCGAAAATACAAAATGATGCTACTCTAAGAGCTGCTGCAAGAATGCCACTCTCAGTACAACTTCAGAGTATGTTTGTGTCTGGGCACAAAAGCTGCCTGAACTGCAAAACCTTCCCTCTCCCAGCCCCTTCCAGTCCTGTCTTACTTCACCTCTCCTTGTTGTACCAGATGATCCCTATATTCTAACCACAGATCCTTAGGATTTCCTGGATTCGAGTCTTTCACCAAAGCTGACTCTGCTTTGCCCACCAATCACCCCAAAATTTCCCCATTCACCTCTCAAGACCTATATAGTTAATCACTTTTCCTTTGAGCTGTGACAAATCACAAGCGTCAGCAGACTCATCTCTGCTGTTAGAATTTGAGAGATGCAGAAGTAGCAGTCATCTCCCTGCACACCACTCGGCGCCTAGCAATGAACTATACAGCGAAGCAACTAGTAAACATCCAGGGCACAAACGGCTGCATGCACAATTGAACAGACCTCTCTCCATCATCTGGTGACCGATTGAACCAACGGAGGTCTCAGTTTCTATTATTCATAGTGCTCTTGCTTGCTATTTACCCATAAGCCTCAAGGGCTGGCTTCTGTCTTATAGGAGGAACCTCAGAGTGCTCTAGAGAGTCTGACTTAGTACCAAGATCCACTTCAGATGCTAACAACAACCCAGGTGTGAGTATCAAGAGATCTGTCCTCTGCGCTTGGCTCACCACCACTTTGGCATTTCTAGGTCATTTTTCTTAGGCATAATTTTTTCATGGAGAAAAAGGAAGTCAGCGTGGGAGTGCTGTAATGTCCCTGCTACATGTAACAGTCCATGAGTCCCAAGACTTGACTTTACCTTTTGCCTGCTGTCTGCTCTCCAGAGTATTTGTACTACATACAGGTGAGCAACTGTCACATCACAATGATACAAGTCTGCATTTGTTACTTAACCACCAGAGAGCACCAGCATGTTTCCTCTGTGTTGTTCTCTGCTCAGCTACGTGGCCTTAGTTTGTTCACCACACAGTATTATTGTTCTTTTTATGGTCCCTATGGTCTCCTTGCAAAGGTGACCAGCAACAGAAAAAAATGACACTGTACTTGGTCTCAGCTTCTCCCACTCACAGAGAACATGAGCAAATCCCAGGAGGTGCACTTCCTTGATAAGCAAGTACTTTATTATGAATACCTGCAACCTTATTAAGAGCGCTTATTGGAAGAAAGAAGTAGAACCCTCCAGGTCACAGCACTGCCAAAGCCTGGTACAAGTCTGACTGGCTGTGTTTGCTACGTTCGTATCTGTCGTGCATTTCTCTCTAGTGCGCTTTCTATGTCCATCCCTTTGTTTGTCCCACCTATGTCCCCTCACCTACATGTCCTGGTCCTGCAGCACCTCTATGTGGACGGTGATCTAGGGAATGACTCACGAGCATAGGAATAAATACCTGACTTAGATCCAGCCAACCCAGCACCAACTCATCCCCAGGTTTCCTTTTTAGAAAGATCCCGAATTTGATCTCAGTCCAAAGATGTCAGTAGCCAGAGAACTGTGAGGGCTGAAGGGCTAAAGTCATAGGGATGCAGAGTTGGTGGCTCTTTGCATCTACACGCGTGGCAGTGGGGGAGCAAACGCTGGCCCACAGGACACCCTGAGACAATGGCAGGATGCGTTCGGCGTAAGAACAAGGGAGGGAGTCACAGAGTGTGTCACTTAGGCCCAGCCGCACCTCTTGCCATTGGATGCCATGAAGGGATCCCTGATAACGACGTCTCCTTGAGGTAAAACACAGTACGAACAAATACACAAACACATGGACTTATTCGTAATCATATTCCAGATAGACTCATATTTCTGAGCCTAAGCATTTTTCCATTAACTTTATTGCCCCTCTCTCTGCCACTTACTACATGAGGTGAGTGTCCAGTGACCTAAGCTATCCCTTTTCTACCGTACAGTAAGCGTGTTTCTATTTTACAATGTATTGGCATAGCTGTGGCACAGAAAGAAGCAGAAACTTCAGAAACTTGGGGCTTGAATTTAGACTTGGAGTGTTGCTCAGTGGTAGAACCCCTGATTAGCATGCTCAAGGCCCTGGGTTTGCTCCCCTGCATGCCCCAAAACACAACAACAAAAATAAATGAATTAAATTCAAATTCCATCTCTCTATCTACTCACTATACAATCTGTGACAAGTTATCCACTGGAATTTCAATTTCCTCCTTTGTCCAATGGGAAGAACATCATCTACCTCTCACGTTTTTATGAAGATTAGAGCTCTTAAAGCTCTAAGTGCTTAGTAAACAAGCACAATACATATCACAAAGTTTTGCACATAGTAGGCACTTGATAGTCACTACTAGAGAATAATTTCCCATTAACCAAAATGCTGTACCAGGGGTACAAAAACTGTACAGGTCCTAAGACTCCGTAGAACTCCCTGATACTCTTTTAGAACAGTATTTCTAGAACAGAATCCTTCTTCTGGGGTTTCCATTTCTTCTAGCCAGCTGTGCCTTAGACTTAAATGACCAGGACATGGGGCTACTTTTTCATATTAGACTGCGTGCACCTATCAACCTGACAAACAAAATGAGAATATCATACATGGGCCACACAATCCAGCCAATTCACTCCTTCCTGTTTTCCTCTCCCTCCTTGGGAACCACTTGGATGGCTGCTCGCAGGTACTCTGCAGGGAAGATAAGTCTGGGCTCGCTTTGAACAAGCCCCAAACTAGTTTCTTTTGCTCTTTTCCTGTGTATCTCTCTGCACCCCCCACTCCCCAGGGTTCTTCTGAGCGCATCTTCACATAATACCCAGGTGAACAATCTGCTTCTGCAGATGACAGAAACAGGAAAGGTGGCTGCTCGCTTCTCATGGGCAGGATTATGCAATAAAAATGTCTACCATGGACTGGGTTATTCAGCCTGGTTTCTTGGACCCTTTCTCTCTGTTTTCCAGCTGACCTCTTTCATGTTGACTCATCTCATTCTTGACTTTCTGCCTAGCATCTACTGCCCACCTGTTCTTTTGTTATTTGGATCACCTGCCCCACAGCCATCCCCCAGCTCTGAGGGATGCCTGGGCCGTGGCCTCACCTTCCTGTGACTTTCTCTCGGCTGCCCATCTGGCTGCACATTCGAAGCCTACCGCCATCAACCCTCTGGCGAGACAATCTGATGGACACTGGACAACTGTTCTAAACTGCACAAGTTCTTTCCCACTGACTTTACCCCAGGCTCCTCAGTGAGCACGCCTGACACTTTCTTTCCCTATCGTCCCCTCTTACTGAAGTGGCCCCTGGTATTTTCCTACATCTTTTCAAGCTAACAGTACTCAGATCACATTAAAAAAAAATAAAGCTGCCTGTTAGTGTGAATAAGAAAGCACACCACTGAAAAGCCTTTAGTTAACAATCAATATAGCCAGAGCTTGGTAACACTTCCGTGGTACTTTCTTTTTTAAGAGTTACAGGCCTTTGCTAAAAATAGGCTTTGCGTGGCTACAGATTCTTGGTTCTTATGCTCACCACCTCCTAAGCTTTGTTCCATTAGGACTAGGATCATTTGTTACATGGGACAGATGCCCTCTAACCACCAAGCCCTGGCCCTATCTCTGTATATCAGAGTCATCTGTCACAACCATGGAGACTGCTTTGCAGGTCTCATTGACACTAAATGTTAATTAAGTTTTAGAAATCAATACAATAGCAGCACCCTGTGTGCACATGTGTTTGTTTTCTAATGTAACTCATCCCGGTTTAGAAGCACCCAGTCGGTCATTCATAACAAAAAACCAGAAGAGTAAGCAGGTCAAGGACCAGATAACCATCTCTTGATTCACTTCCTTATTCTCCTGAGAACTACACTTCGGGTTCTATTACACCAAATGCACATCCTCCTTCTACGCACGGGCTTCTTAACCTTCACAGGCTGAGTGATCAGCCTCCTCTTCATCAGTCTCTTCGCTACATCTTGTACCAGATCTTAGCTACAGTTCACCCAGAGTAGCGTTAGTTTGCTGACATGTTCCTTTGGCATGTTGTGGATTGTCCTGCGCCCCCCACAATTAACATGTTGGAGTCCCAACCACCAGCACCTCAGAATGTGACCTAACTGGAGAAAAGGTGGGCTGCATAATAATGAATTAGGATGATGTCATGCTGGGCTAGGGCAAACCCTAGCTCCAGTGTGAATGGCTTCCTTATAAAAATGGGAAAGTTGGATACAGATACATAGACAAGCAGAGCACAACGTGAACGTGAAAGGAAAGAGCTAGCTGGTCATGCAAGGGAGGGAATGCCTAAGCCTGCCAGCAAATCACCAAAAGCCAGGGGGGAGCCTGGAGCACATTCTTCTTCACAGCACCCAGAACGAGCCAACCCTACTGCCTGCTGGACCTCGGAATCCTCCCGGACTGCGAGACAATACATGTTTGCTGTTGAAGCCACCCCATTTGTGGTACTTTATTAAAGCAGCCCTAGCTAACCAATACTGGATATCTCACCAAAGTATGAGCTTCTCAAGGGCATACATAAGATTCTGTTCATCACTGGTTTCACCAAGTGAAGCACAAGGGGCAGGCGATCTATTTAGCTGGTCATTGATGACCTTTAAATTTAACTGAGAGACAGTGCAGTCCTTCACCTCCCGCACCCTCCTTAATCCTGCTGGCTCTCTTAGACTAAGGTCACATCAGAAAGACTGAAAATTGGAACAGAAAAAAAAAAAAGAAAACACCTAATCTAACCCAAATATATGATCATTTCTCAATCTGATGCCTAAGTGAATTCCAAACTTAAATCTGCATCTTCTCCCTAATTTCTCTGTGAAAACAGAAACTCCTTCAGGAACAAAATCCACACTAAGAAGAGCTGGAAGGCCACTAGATGAGATGATACAGCCAGCAGGCCCTGTGCCTGGCTGGGTCCTATGTTCTCCCTCGCCGCACCGCCAGGTAAATCAGAAAATGTCCTGTAGCTTGCGCGACTCTGGCGTGACTCACTGACCCAACCTCCCCGACTGTCCTGACTGTCACTGAATAAAGTCACTGAGAAGAAAGAAGATAATAAAGTACTAGATTTGCGGAGAAACAGCCCTTTGTGAGCCCAAGAGACATAGGTGACTACTTTTTTTTAGGTCACTCTGGTTTTGAAACCAAGATAGCAAAAGAAAAATTTCACTCAACTTGTTCCTTACATTAAATGCATTTCATCTCTTAAAATGCATTTTTTTCTGGAATGAAGGATATACATGTATGTACATATGAACTCCCTGCCCAGTAGTCAGTGCTGTGCTTAAGAAAGTAAGTACAAAAGAACCTTCTAGGGCTCTCCTCTGCTGATAAGGAAATGAGAATTCAGAAGTACACTGAACAGCTTTCCTCTTCTTAAACTGGTTTCAGATGATTCTAAAGAAGAGAAAAGCACCAAGAAATGGAAAGGGCAGGTTGGCATGTTAGCAGGTTATAAAAAATGAAAATTACAGCTGCGGCTGGGCTCTGGAAAATATTCCCTGACCTAGCTAGACGTTGATTATTGAACCAACAGCTTGCTTATATAATTACAGTGTGTCTATAAACCTGCTTGATATGATATACTTGTTTAACTATTAACCTCCAGATTTCCTGGAGTTTCCACCATCTGAAAACCACCTAAAAGTATGAAATCTGATATATCCCATGTATTAACCGTGAGTGATCATCAGCACAACTACAGTATTTATCTTGGTGAGAAAAAGGAAGTTCTTAGAAAATGCAAGGAGAGTACTTTAAGCTCTAGAGGCATTTTCCTGGAGCCTTCTCTTTCCCTTTCTTTGTTTGTTTCTTGCTGTATTTTTCTCCACTCTGCTAAGGCACTGCTCTGTCTGTACGAACATCGAACTGCCGTCACCGGGGCCAGGAGTCAAGATACCTTCCCCCGCCGGTTTTGGATCTAGGACCCAAATGCATCATCTCTGAAAACATCTCCATGTTTCTATTCCCACCGTAAAGACTTTGCTGAGCTTCTTCCCAGTCGTGGGGCTTCCCAAACCATTGTACCTTTCTGCGGCAAGCCCAGAATCCTAGCTTGAATTCTACATGCTTTCATGCCTTTCTTACTTCCTACTAGGCTATAATGTCCTTCCGGACTAGAAGGAAGAGAAAAGCAAAGCAAGTTTATGTTTATGGCAAGATGACTACAGTAAAATATCTCAAACACAAACGTGCATTCAATAAATATTTGTTAAATAAATGAATGCCAAGCACCGGCCGAAGCATGGTACGTACACGACCTTGCTCAGTCTTCATGACAACCCATGACTGAGTGTCAGTCTCTCCGGTGAAGACCTTGAAGTTCGAGGTTAACTAGATTTTTCCAAGGCTTCGTGGATAAAATGTGGAAGACTAGCATCAAACACTTTTCCATTTCCATCCATTACAACGTCTTAAACATAGCAGCTGAGCAGAACTGTGTTGACTTGTTACAAACACACCCATTACCTAAGTGTTCTTTCTTCTCTTTTTCTTTTTTTCTTTTGCTGGAATTCAAACCCAGGACTCCTCCAAGTTCCCTCTTTAAGTATATCCAGACACTCTGGGTTTATCTTTTTCCCAAATGGCAAAGGCGTATAAAGTGCAGGAAGGGGAAGATGCAAGATTACCTGTTAAGATTTTCAGATATCACAGAAAGACTGTTTCTGCATATTTTTAGG